>JALLPA010000655.1:0-13612 GCA_036939895.1 Thalassiosira exigua
ACGCTCTTCCGATCTGGCGTTGAAATTTCGCTTCGAAGCAAAGCAAATACGGTACCTCTCGTAGAGGTTCGTATGTAAGTAGGTACGATACGACCATTTCCCATTCCACGCAAGTGAACCTCCTCCACCTATTTTCATGTGCGTGCCTGTGCGTGCATCGGCACATCATAATCATATCGTGTGTCGGGCGGCATCGGCATCGAGCTCGAGAAGTGAAGCCAACTTTCTTCGTCTTGCTTGACCGCCTCCACAAGAAGCAAAGGGGGGGGATCCCGAATCCTCGAACTTGAGGGAGCTATGATGGCGACGAGCGATGTCCCCTACCGCCTCGACCGCGGCGAAGGCGGAGCCGTCGCCGCCCCCCGGGCCGGGGACGGCCGGAACGGCGGGAGAGACGACTTAGGAGCCGACCTCCCCCCCCTCCCCCCCGACGCGACGTGGGGCCGCCGCCTGTCTCGTCGGCTGTGCAAGCGGGCGTGGTACAACCCCCGCGGGTGCGACCTAGGAGGAGCAGGAGGGTCGGGACAAGGCGGGTCGGGAGCGACGGAAAATAACGAAGGCGGGGCCGACGCCGACCGCCGCCCCCCTCCGTCCCTGGACGCGGCGTGGTCCCACCACGAGCGGGACGTCCTCCCCCGCCTCCCGATCGGAGGCGACGGCGACGCGTCCGAGTCCCGGCTGTATCCCCCCTGGTCCACCCCGTTGCCCTCCCTCTCCATCTTCGGCGTCTCCACGACCATGTTCTTGTCGTCCCTCCTCGTCGCCTCCCTCGCCTTGTTCATAGCCGGGGTGCTCAACATACCCCTCATGGCGTACTACTGGAACTACGCGTCCGGAGGCAAGTCCGGCGTGGACTACTACGGCGTGGGGCGGAGCATCCGCGCCTCGGCCATATGCGACGCCACCGAGTGGGTCGAGTGTCCGTCGTGTCACTACGAGGAGAACCGAGGCGAATATCCCTCGTACCGACTGAAGGTGGCGGACGACGGGACGTACCTGGCGCGACGGAACGCGTGCGACTTCGACCACTTTTTATTGCCGGGAATGCTGAGCTACGTCGCCTCCCTGTTGACCCTTGCAATATACGCCTTCTTCCTGTCCAAGCAAAGGAGGGCGGAGGTGGTCATCGACGAGTCGGTCCAGACGGCGTCGGACTATTCCATCAAGATCTCCAATCCCCCCAGGGACGCTGTAAACCCGGAGGAGTGGAGGAACTTCTTCGATCAGTTCGTGGACGCCGACGAGGATCGGACGTGCGAGGTCGTGGAGAGCGTGGAGGTGCTGGAGAACGATCAGTATGGACCTCGACCGGGGAAGCTCACCAGGCTGAGGGGCGGGGGGGTGGTCGCGGTCACAATTGCAGCAGACAACGGCCAGCTCATTTCGAAGCTGATCGAACGAAGGCAGAAGCTGGAGGTGCTGGGAGACCTCATGGCCGAGCTGTCCAACGATGTTCAGAGCAGGGGGGTCGAGTCCCGATTGCCGAGGCTGGAAATGGATCATTTGACCACCATGGAAGCGATAGAGACTGTGGTTGCAGATGCATCATCTCATGTCCATTCCAGATCCAGCTCTTGGTACATGAAATTCCGCTGCTTCTTGTCCGAGAAGCTGGGACTCATGGCCCCAAACGATCCGCACATCTTGTGGCAAGAGATCTTGAACATCGAGAACGAGGTCCGAACGACCGTCAACGAGCACCGCATGGGAATCACGCACTCGGCCGTGGCCGTCTTCGTCACCTTCGACTCGGAGCGCTCCCAGCGCAACGCCCTCCACGCCCTTTCCACGGGCAAATTGGACGTATGGCGCAACCGTCGCCTCCACACCGACGAGGACCTCCTCCGCCCCGGGGGACAGATCAATGTCAAGGAGTGCGCTCGCTCCAGCAGTATGTGGTCCCTCTCCGATCCGGCTCTGTCCGAACGGACTGTCCGCCTCTCCTTTCCCCAGCTCTCCGCCAATTCCACCGCCACGAGCTTGGGACGATGCCTGCGCTTCCGCGGCGATCGGGTCTTGGATGTGAGCGAGGCTCCGGAGCCGAGCGACGTCCGGTGGACGGACTTGGGGAGCACCGCGCGACGGAGGGTGCAATTGCACCTGGCGAGCGCGCTGGGGATGATCGCATTCGTGTGCTGGAGTGGGACGTTCATCTATGGCCTGGCGACGACGCGGCCGGGGATGTACGCGGCGGGGTTCATCGCGCTGGTGAGTTCGTGGCGCCTCTGTTATTATGAATGCTTGTGCGAATGCAGGTCGAGTGCAAGAATGTCTTGCGCCGCGCTCAATGTTTGCAATGAGTGCGAATATGGGCGAACTATGCTTCAGGCGCCACCGCTGTAAAGATGGCAAGTCTCAATTGTTTCTTTGTTATGTTGACAGACCAACGCACTGGTTCCTGTGATTTGCGAGCTCATCAGCAACAAGGAATCCCACCCTACTGAACACGCTAAGCAGCTATCGCTATACGTCAAAATCACTCTCTTTAGATGGTTCAACAGTGCCATCGCCCTAACGGTCATATGCACCTTCATCGAAACGATATCGGTGGAGGACGGGAATGAATCGAAACAGCAGAGTTTGATGTACAAAGTTTACCCGGTAATCGTGGCGGAACTTTTTTGCAACCCCCTGATCGAAGTATTGGACCTCCCCGAGAACTTTCGGAAACACGTCCTGGCCCCGCGGGCGAGGGATCAGATGAGGATGAACGCCTGCTTCGGAGGGGCGCGTTTCTGGCTTGCGGAGCGGTACACGGACGTCAATCGGGTCGTCTTCGTGGCGCTGTTCTTCTCGTCGATACTGCCCGAGTCGCTCTTCTTGGGGTCGCTGGCGCTCCTGGCGCAATACCACGTAGGGAAGTTCTCGCTGCTGAGGCTCTGCGGGCCGGCCCCCGACGTGGGGTTTCACCTAGCACGGTTCAACCGGAACCATTTCTCCCCCATCATAGTGGCCACGCATGTTACGATGTGTGCGTACTGGTGGTCGGGATATCCGTACGATCAAGTCTGCGAGGATGGCAATGGAGGATACGTTGCGTGCTCCCAAAACTTGTGGAAGTCCCACACGTGGCCACCATTGCCGCGGTTTCAATCAGAGGATGCAAGGTGGATGACTGAAAGCCAAGAAACTCTGGCCTCTCTCTACGGGTGGACGAGCGTTTTGGTGATAATGATAGCCTCGTTCCAATTCCTTGGCAGCACCATCGTTCCGTGGGTTCAAAGTCTCTACGAGAGCACCTACGAGCCTGATGGAATGGATCAGGGCATATCTTTCAGCAAAGTCACTCATCTCAAAGAGGTCCATGGATACGTACCCCAGGCGAAGGTTAATGGATTCTTGTTCCCGTTGCTAGCGTGTGATATAGACGGCATCAATGCGGAACTCATAGGATGGAAGGATGAAGAACGAGGGTTCAATGCGCATAGCCTCCTGTGCGATGTGGCGGCAATCACGAAAAGCAAAACGCTCCCAAATATGGTGTTTTCGGTAGTCCGCCAATGGAAACAATGACCTACGCTGCAATACATGCGATGCATTGTGAGTTGGAAAGTTCATCCCCCCTGTAATCTGCGAGCTGCCTGCCTACGCTTAGAATGTCTGAGGATAATTTCATACTGCATGAGGGTTGTTGGCTGACAAAGCACATCGTTTCATGGGGAAAGCGAGAAGGTAAGCAAATAGCTGGGAAGTCACGTCTCAACGACGCGCGGTTCGCGAAAGGTCCCGACTAATTCCCCGTCCGAGGATCCGATACTGCCGTGCAATATTCATGCAACAATGCCAAAACTTTCATAGATGCATCGAGCCGATCAGAAACGGAGTGCTGGTCTGCTGTGCAACGAACACAAGTACTAGCCCCATTACCTAATGGGACTGTCTCGGTCGGGAGACAGATCAAAGCCCTCCTTCGTCCTCGCTTTCGAGCGCGGTGCGAAAAACAAGAGAATTTGCCAGTCTGATCCTGCAATTCGTGGATGGTCTTTTACCGCTCATGTGTTATTTGTCTGTTGTTTGGCATGTTGTGGATTGGCATCTAAAGCTGTCTTTGAAAGGTCTCCGATTCAGCAATTATCGCCACTTACATTTCTCACTTGCTTCATTGTTATCATACAGCTCGAATCATCAGTGCCCGCAGAGACTGTATCCATCTTACTTTTCATTGCATCTTCTCTTGAAGTGAATGGTCGATTAACATTGGAGTATATCGCAGCCCACCAAATGAAGAATCAAACGCAATTTCATCAGAGTAAATGTTCTGCTACTTTCACGAAGTAGTCATGAGGTTTATGTACGTTATTTCATTCCACGCTCAGAGCATGTGGCGCCCCTCAGACCTGTTCCGACTTGGTATGCCTATTTTTAACTTGGCAATTCTAACACTAATCACACAAACTATCAAAGCAACATGTTATGGCGCTGTCCTCCCTGGGATCTCTTCGTCTTTTCTGCTCCTTTACTAGCCGTGTTCTCACCAGCAGCTGATTTTGTAGCTACTCTTTCTGACGTCAGTGCAGCCAGTTGTGCACCAGTCCTTCTGCTTCTGTTAGGCGAGGCCTCTTTGCGGTGCGAACCTTCCGAATCAAATGACACTACCTCCATCACATTCCGTGTACTCTCTGCAATTTCCTCGAGGTCTATTTGCTCGATGGAATCAACGACGCCAAAGATTGTCTGGCTCGTCGTTTCGGAGAAGAAGCTTTTCAGGAAGGAATTGTTGTATCGAAGCCCACTCTTAATCACCTCCATTGATTGTCTGTTGAGACTGCATCCTTCCACGTTCAGTTGGTTTAATGATTTGTTGAACTTGATGAGGTCCTTAAGGTAAACGACTCCTCTATCATTTATCTCTCTGTTTTGGGAGATGTCCAGAGCGGCGAGATTGTAATTCCTTAGGCCCGTCGCAATAGATTTAATGCACTTGTTGTCGAGGTCACACGCCGACAACGACAGCTGGGAAATCATGTTTTGGGATTTTATGCTCTTCGCTAGCAGGCCGACGACATTATCATCCATCTTACATTTGGACAGATCGAGATGGATAATCGCCTTGCATTTTTCCACGCTACGGAACAGAAATGGCCAGCAATCCATTGGGACATTCACATCCACAAGCGATAGCGAATGGAGACTCATGAACTGGAGTGACGACGCCACGATATCAACATTGTGCCCTTCCCAACGACACGAATGGAAATCCAAGTGGCGTATGTGCTTGTTGTGCTGCTGCGCCACGAAGAGCATGGCCAGTCCAGATCCCACAAACTCGCAATTCTCCATTCGTATGCGTTTCAGCTTTTGGCTGTGAGCGAACGAGGGGACTAACAATTCCGCAGCTTCGCGATTGGTCTTTAAATCTCGTACTTCGATGCACTGTATGGATTTGCTATCTTTCACACCCGAAAGAAGTCTGCGAAAGACTTGTCGGTGGCTCGATCTGTCGCCGCAGTGTAGGCAGAGCTTCTCGACACGCGTGTTTGTTGGTAAAAATTGCTATTGGAAAGGAAACAGTCAGTTGAGTGTTGATTTGCTCTGTTGACATTCACGTTTGATCTTACCTCGACGTAAATGGCGGCCTCCTTGTCCAATGTTTTGCAATCGATGGTCAGCTCCGTGAGCGAAGGGTTGCTCTCCTCCAGGTGGATAAGCATGCGCCCGATGCTATCTGCACTGCAGTCGCTAGTGCCCGAGGAACCCGAGAAGGTGGATTCATCGTCATCCCCTCGGGAATAGGCCGATTGGCTCTGAGAGAACGATGATTCGCTGAAGTAACCTTCATCATCTGACACGTCGGATGCGGCGCGGTGCCTCGGCGTCGCCATCGCTCAGATATGTTGTTGCGCTGTCAGTGTTCAGAGCTTCCAATGTATCGCCCGCTCATTGGTTGTTGGCGTCCATGGGGAGGAACAGTGAAGACGCGATGCCGGTGATGGACGAGGTTGGATATGCGGGCGGGTCGTTCGATGGGTCGGCAGGATGGGATGGGATGGAATGGGATGGGATGGGATGGGATGGAGGGGATACCGCCGAATGAAGGATACCTTGGAGTGTTCAGTTTTTCCTCGCCGTACGATAGATGGCAATGTAGTATTATTCTACATAGGAACTCGTGGGGCTCAAACTTCAAACCACGTGATTGTTGAGCCCCCGCGCCGCCCGATCCGAGCCGCAGTTGGATCAAGCCACCCAACAGACAGCTTCCAGCTAAAAAAACATTACGTCGCATGAAGTCAGCCAGAACCTCAGTGTCAACACGGACACTCAAACAATGGTTTTGGCACAAACGCCCCGGCGCAGAGGATAGGAATACCACTCCCAAAGCAACTTCTCCTTCTCTTCTATCAAGTCGGATAGGACTGCGAATACACCCACTTCTAGAAAGATCCTCCCAAGATCCTCCTCGCTCCTCGGTGGGCTACTTCGCCTCGGGCACTGTGGGGTCGGAGTCGGTGGACAATTGCACGTGGGATAGCATCGGGTGAGTGCTGGTCAAGCTGGGCGACAACGGCTCGTCAATGCAGAACGTTCCTTTCATTGAAAAACAATGGACGAGGAGGCCGCGGCCAAAGGCGTTGAGTGAATAACAGATTTGTGGCTGTTGTTCTTCGACCTTGACAGGTCTCCTGCTCACAATTGATGCCTGTTCTCTGCTTGAAATCAAAGGCCTCTACTGCCAGACATCACGTGGCTGAAGACGATTCGTCTGAATTGTGGAAACATCATCCAATACCTTCGAGATGCTTTGGGAAGGTGCTTCAGGGTTTAGAGTCAGCTTGTCGATCGTGCACATCATTTTATTGTCTTATATACAGGCGTTTGGGCCTTGTTTGCTTTGTTATAGGTCATCGACATCTTAATGGGCAACGATGATTCATTTCTACAACAGTACTGTCCCTCTCCGATCCCAACTCATCACCAATCAAACTTCTCAATGGCAACCTTCATGTTGTACTTCTTCTCAATGCCCCTGAGAGTATTCTCAACTGGAGCAGACGCCCCGCAATAGAAGATGCTCCAGCTAGACAGGGGACGCTCAGGGTCGCTCACAAGATTCTCCATGTAATTCATGGTATCCTCATTTCCAATCACAGCCCCATCATAATCACTGGAATCGATGGAAAACCGTTTTACCCTCTTGATCTGACTGCTGGCGGGGGCATCATTTTTTTCATCAGTGGCAAATGAAAGAAACACGTCGAACTCTTCGCGGTCAATTGTTCCTGAGTTGTCAGTGTCTACCTTGTTGAAGACTTCTACGAGGTCCTCACGGGAGTATTCACCTACGCCCCCGAGGAATTGCACCAGCATGGCCTCAAACCCACTCAGAGTGACAAGCTCATCTAGGCCAAGCGCATCATTTTTCACCAGGGCCATGTCTTCCTCGCTGATGCTTGCAGTTGATTTCTCATCGGCTGGAGTCTTGCGTAGCTTCTGGCTAAATTTGACGGCTTGATCAAACATTTCCTCCTTGGGGTAGATCAAGATAACACGTTTGAGTGCGATCTTGATTCTCTCTCCAAAAGGAATGTTGGCGAGGTCATTTTGCTTTTGGTCTGCGGTTCAATGCAAATATGAGACTCAATCAGCTGCATGAAAGATATGATTCCCGCAATGCTCCGACATAGGGACGTTGTGGGCAAGCGAAAAAGGGCAAACAATACTCACACATCTCCTCCGGCAACCTGCATAATCAGAAAAGGATTTTTTTGAGACGGTGACTGATCAGAATGTAAACCACAAACGATGCGAAAGATTACGCACCCATCCCCGGAGTGAATGGCAGCGACTATGCCAGACACAGTCTCTTCAAGCTTTGGCCTTTGGTAGAAGATGAAAAACGTCTGGGGCAGCTTCTCGGGCAGCACGAGCTTTCGCCTCCCAGTGTAGTAGATGAGGAGGAAGGAATTCTGGGTCACAGCCTCAATGCTAACCTTGTGCAGGAAGTACTCAATAAGCCCTGGGTCTCTGCACATCCATATGATGTTAATCCGTTTCTTGCCCGCATATGTGAGCATGAGCGAAAGGGTGGGAGTGATGCCAATGCCTACATTTGAAGGCGGAGCGGAGAGGCACAATCGAGGACAGAGTTCAAGTTATTAGATTCAGAAGGCAGACTACTCCGCAAAGAAATAAATGAGTTGTTCACTTCTCACCAGAAGCGATCGCGACGGCATTGGACGTGCTCACTGCCATGTCACTGAACTCCGAACGAAATGGACCTATTGCGTAGATAGATCTGTACGCAAAGAAATTGGTAACTAGCTGAGGCTGGAGTGAAAATTTCCAGTTACTTTGCACACGTACCGGAGGCAGGGAGTCTTGATGTTGTCGTACAGCTCACTCGTCCAGTCCCCCGAGTTGCCAATGCACAGCATGGTGTGATTCTCCTTAGTCGGATCGGGAAACATTGTAAAGGCGTGCCATTGCTAGGTTGTTTGTGCAGATGAAGGAAGTCATTGAACATCAGGGACATTGGCATAGACCCGAACAACAATTAGCGTAATGCCAAGGGCCAAACTCACATATTTAGAAATCCATGGGCAATTGACGTAGATATAGCTGGTCTTGTTGTCATCGTAGCCGACAGGGTTCTTGAAGTATAGCTGTTGCATCATATAATAATTTGAAGTAAAGTTGAGCAGAATTTGAAGCATCTAGGATGGATCCGGGAGACAACACACTCACCACGACTCCATTCTCCCCATACCTCTCAAAGTACACGTTCTCGATCAGATTGTTCCGCACGAAGAACCCCATGAAAAAGTCCAATGCATAGACGAGGGCAGGGACTCCTATCAGGTAATATATCCTCGACGGGGCGTGCCAAAGCAGGGCCGCGGCCCAGGCCCAGAAGAGGTAGTGGAGCGCCTTGCGGTGCTCAAAGTGAAGCCGCTTCTTGATCGCGGGGACGACCATGGGCCAAACTATGAGAACGGTAGCTGTCATGGCGGTGAGGCCCGTGGCGCCCGTGGTGGTGTCGACAAGGAGGTTGATTTGGGAATTAATGGCCCATCGCAAGATGTGAAAGAAGCTGTGTAACATGGTCTCCACGCCAATAATGATACCGAAGATGGAGTGAACGCGGTGCATGTCTCCAAAATCGCAGAATTCGCGAAGGTAAGTGCGGCGGAGGACGTTGTTAACGTTGTGAGCCTTGGTCAGGAACATCATCATCTGCATGCAAACACAAGGATTGATGGTGAGATCTCAGATTTATCATTGCAACTGCGGACTGATTCTCTGGGCCCTTTATCATTCTCTCCGATGCAGTCGCAATAGATGTCATGAAATCCTGAGGAGGAGCTTTCTTGGCAGCATCATGCACACCCCTCACTACTAATTGATCTGGGGCAAGTTGGAGATCCATCGTGGCCCACCTCTAACTCTAATGGCACCCGCAGTCTCATGCAAATCCAATCCAATGTTGCATGCAATGAATTGCTCCTCATTCATCTCTTCCAGATCGTTGGCAAGTCAGCAATGCATACAGAAGATCGTACTTACATAGAGAGGGTAATCGAAAAATGCCGAGCATCGCGCAATAACCAACAGTGCCATCGACAATGCGTCCGTGGCGCAGACCGTTTCCCTGGGACAAACGCAGCGCTCCAGTCCGTCGCACCCCGGGGCCAGCCCCGTCGCCGCCACCTCCGCGGAGGTCATGCGCATCCCGAAGGGCGGAGGCAAGAAGATTTGGAGGAGGCAGACGCCGAGGCTCGCGGAGGAGAACAAGAAGATCCCGCTCCACCAGGGGAAGCCCACGAACGGGATCTCGGTGGCGCTCCCCTCGTCCGCGCCCTTCTGCTCGGCCACGAGCTCCTCCCGCCCGACGAGGCCGCGAGCGGACTCGGGCGAGGTATCCTGGGACTGGGGCGAGGTAGCCTGGGACTGGGACGAGGTAGCCTGGGTGGTGACGGACGAAGGCTTCGACCGCTTCGACCGACTCATCGGCCTCCGCGAGGACGGACCCGTCCCGAGGCATTGGATCGCTCGGAGGGAGAGCCTCCGACTCGGCCCGCTTCCTCGGGTTTCGGGTGCGGCGCGAAAGCCGGTCGGACTCTTCGTCAACGATGGGCTCCGAGGCACGGGAGGAGGGCGAGGAGGAGGACCAGGAACGGCTTGGGGCAACGGGACTGAGCGGTCATCGTACAGATAGTTCACGAAGTCCGCGAAGCTATCCTCCCCGTCGTAGGAGGTGTGCGTCGAATCGCACCACTCGTCGACGACGGCTTGCTCTTCGTCGGGTTTCATGTTCGAAAACGTGAGCGGATGGTGGATGTGGGTCCCAGAGTGCAACGCGACAGCGGCGCCGTTCTTGGCCATGAGTCGCTTTTGTAGTTGCTAATCTTTGCTAGGTAGCGGAGACCCAAAGTCAAGACAGAGCGAGTCGATCGGATCCTTTCACCAACTTGCGGAGAACTAGATAACCATGTCGAATGTTCATTGCTTGGTCGCCATCTGCCATCACGCACGGGCCATCACGCAGCATCATCACGGCATCATCACCTGTGTCGCAAGGCCGCTTCGCATGCTAACTGACGATTTTGTACATACTCGTACTTACATACGAACTTCTACATACGACGTACTGCTAATATTTTTGATAAACGGACCTAGAAAAAGACACCCGTGTTTGATAATTTCCTCTGAGGGAAAATTGCCAAGACCACAAGTGGCTGTAACAACTTTGTCCTCCCCACGCGCCGGAGGGAGGCGTGTGGGGGGGACAAAGTTACATACGAGGGGTAGTTAGTTTTACGATTATGTAATAATCAAACTAGGATGTCTTTTTCGACGTTATTTGGGACGAAAAATAACCTGCACTTCGTTATTGTATTACCGTAGTTACCACAATAAATGATTGAGAATTGGCACCAAATCAAAAAATAGCGAGGGAAAAGCAAGGTCGGGTTACCACGATGATGTGATTTCAAACAACGAGGGATTGATGCCGACCGAAAAGAGGCCATTTGTCTTAGCCAAAACACGGTTAGCGACTGCCCCACGGATGAATTGACATGTTGTGATCGAACGAGCTGGCCCAGCTCAACGAGGCTCTGAGACACGTGAATTGACCGTGGGACCGCGGCAGAACACACGAGGGCGATTAGTTCCGATGGAAAACAGAGTCCCCGGCTGAATTGATGTCTCGTTGACGTGTTCGTTGTCGCTTGCTCAAGGGGAAGTGCCTCGTGACAACAAGGCCAGAGTGACAAGCTCGTGATTCACTTGCTTCGGCGCCCCTCCGCTCTTGGTAGTCATGGTGCTTCGATCGTGCTTCTAGAGCCAAGAGGGGGCTCTCACTTTCACTTCGATCTTCCAGAGCAACAGAAGAGTGAGGAAGGTGCGTCTATCTAGATAATCACTTCGAATCAAACTGATTTGGTTTATCTCAACCCGTTCCCTCATAGCTCATCAATGGACAAGCCCAGTTCGGTCACGGATGAGGTGAAGTCCCTCTTCTTCCAGCATTGCATCGACAACAACCTTTCTCCGCATCAGACCCACGAGCTGTCCAAACAACGACCCAAGAACATTTGCAAGGAAGTGCCACAGCTGAAGAAGTTTACTGCTGAACAGCTGAGAGATAGCTTCCGCTCCGTCCGCTTTGAGGCAGCCAAAGCGGCAGAAATGAACAATACACCACCGCGCCCTCCCCAAGGCGGACTCTTTGTCCGTCCAAGCCTTCAAACCAAGGCGGTCTATTTGGCACACCAAAAAAGCAGCCATCGTCCAACATTCCTCAGACTTGCCCCCCCAACGTTCGTCAAGGGTGTCTCCAGCGACGTTCATGGAGGTTCTCAGAGGGAACAACTCCTTTCGACCCTCTATGGTGGTCACCAGGGAGATCCTCAGCTAGAAAAACTTCTTCTTTCAACCCTAGCTATCAATCCCTACGCCAATCACAACTTCAAGACATTTGACGAACTGCTCGGGACTTCTCTTACTGGATATGCCAGCCGACTAGTATCCGACCCCGATTTCTACATTCTCCAGCTGGAAAATGCCGAGAAGCTTGTTAAGGGCAGCAATATGCGCGATGCAATGGCTACTGCTCAGCAAATCCAGCTTTTCCTTGATGTGATTAGGCGGATTACATGTTCTGTTGACAACGAAGACAAGGCATACAATCACCATATCGCTCTCAACGAGGCTGCCATTGCTGAAGCTAGATGAGCTTGTTAGTCACCAAAATTCTCTGAAGACCCAGCAGCTGATGACCACCGGCAAAGTGACTGCGACCTTGTTTGTTATCAAGATGGTCCTTGCGAACATCAACAAAGCTTTAAATACGGATTACGAAATTTTGGACGTCGCAAAAGAGCGCAAGACAAAGTGGCAGAACGCCATTCACCTACAGGAGCATATCAGCAATGGTAACGAGGAGTCTATTGAGTTGGTCCTTGACACGATGCAGGGCAAAGTTACTAAAAATCGAAAGATGTCGGAGTAAAAAGGGTGCCATTTTGCTCTCTCAATGTATGTGATTAGAGTGGTGAGGTATTGTATCGAGACGAACCAAATTGCTGTTGTCGAAAATGTAGTAATTGAAGCGGGTAAGAAGTAATAATCTACGTTATTGTAAGCTTGATGTCAATTTAGCAGTCAAGGCCCCCAATAGGAAGAGTTATGTGAATGGATTTCGATTGCAACAATACAACGGACAACAAACAACTGACACTCAGTTGGCACCAATCCTGTGAATATGACATTGTTACTTTCCCAGCTTGCAGTCACTTTCAATTTGTTATTTCCTATTCGACTCTATCATGCTTTATTTACACTCTGCTTGACACCTTTACCGGCTGTGTGTGGGAAGGCAATTCTCATGCTGCAAGCAAGAGCAGAGTTGCTGCAGCAGATGGCCCAAGTCAGAGGTCGAGGTTGTTGCGTGCTTGGGATTGGGTAAGTCCCCCTCTCCAGTGAATTGTTTTGGAAACGTGACTCAATATTTGATTGTTACATTTTTTGCCACTTCCCAAAATCAGGGAAGTCTACGGGAGGAGTGCAAGAAGGATCAGAACAAAGCAATGGTAGTCAACAAAAAAATGTTTGAGGAGGGGAATGTGACCTTTCCCACTTTGCTTGTACCACCAACGTCATCTATTGGGAAATGTGGGCATAAATCATGGCTTATTGCGCCACGCAGCATGAGGAGGAAGGCATTGTGCTGCCTATGATACCCTCATAATCATGCCTTAGGGTATTCAGGGGTATACTATGGGGTACCGTACGGGTACACTACAACACCCCCTCACGCTTGAGAGAGGCTGAAGACTCCTCGAGAGAGAGGCTGAAGGTCACCTCGAAAGTGAAAAAATGTCGTGTGCCCAAGGAACCCAAGAGAAGAATCAAAAGAACCCAAAAGGTCAAGAAGTATCTCCAAACATCGAATATAAGAGACAATCCCCGTTACTATCGCCCATTGTCCTTGTCATAAATGTATACCAATCCAACTGAGTCCAAAAAGTAGATCCTCGTAAAATGATTCAAGCTCAAAAATGTATCCCTCTCATTTCAAGTCCAAATCATGCAGATTGTAAAGTCTGCTGGACATTCAGCGAAGAAGTGGCGGTACCTATGTACCATAATCTACGGACGTGAGTTTCGC
>JALLPA010000656.1:0-13605 GCA_036939895.1 Thalassiosira exigua
ACTAGATCGAAATATTCCTTCGCCAAAATTTGGTAGAGCCTCGGTAGAACTTGGCACGCAATTGCCAGAGCTGGCGAAATGCAGGTTTCAGATGCGAAACAACAGCGCATCGAGCGACGTAGCAAGAGGACGGGCGCAGTGATCGACGCGGCGAAACAACAACGCAACGAGCGACGCAGCAAAATAACCAACCGGCAAACAGGGCGAGCGACGCGGCAGAACAACCAACCGGCAGACAGGGCGAGCGACGCGGCGAACGACAAACAAACAGTGGGGTAAAAGAACATGGGCGGGGCGAGCAAACTTACCAGGGGGCATTGGAGGTGGGCGGATGGGCTGGAGAAGCGTTGTGCTGCGAGTCGCGAGAGTAGAGGCAGAGGAGAAAATTATGACGGTATGTGGGGGGACTTCCGTTAGAAGAGGCTTGGATGTACTTTGTTTTGTAATGGATACTAACCTTTTATCAACCTTGGAAATGAGTTTAATTGCATTGATTCAAACTATGATCTTGAAAAACAACATGGTGCTGAAGAACAATCATCAAATCGGAGGTAATAGTGTGCTCCAAACGAAAAAAAGAGAGCGACGGAGGATTGCGGACGATCGATGATCGATGTGTCGATTGTCATTGTGTTTGGAGCTCCTACGTGGATAATTTCATTCCTACGTAGGGGCGTATGTAAATCGGTACTTCGGTGGCTGAAAAATGATGTTTCGACCAGGATCCTAATCTGTTTTTGACCTAAGTAGCGGGAAAGAATTCCGGAAGATTTTTCAAAATTCCGGCGCTCAGGACCGGAATTAACAACCTAGAAGTAGCCTATCTAGCTTTCATAGAGAGAGTTTACTAGATAACTACTAAAATAGTATTCACAGATTTTCATTCAGAATCGTTTTTAAGAAATGAACCAATCATAACTCATTGACGACAAGAATGGGAGCTTTTTGGTGGTATGAGAGCTTCATTTTGGAACATTTATCTTGGGTTCGAATGCCACATTAGAGTAATGTTCCCCAAGCCTCTCTCTTACCTTATTACCCTATTTTCAATGCTGCTATCCCAGCAAACCATGTGGAATGTACGCACAAAACATCAAAACATCAACTTGCGTGCGGTTGCGGGTTGCGGTCCACTCGATGACATCGTCGCAACATACCCCTCCACCCCTCCTCTGCCTTCCGCTCGCCGCCACAACGTGTGCTGCTCCACCAACACTGCACCCTTGCTCAACTCGACAGCACCGGACGAGGAGGACGGCGGTAGAGGGTTCAGATCAATATCAGCCAAAATTGAAATTGGCATTACCATCAAGTTTGAGTGCCCGGAATCAATGAATTAGGTGCAAGGAATATGGCCATGAAGTTTAGTTGACCAACATTGATCAGAACCCTCCCGTTGAGAGGGTGAAAGTTGTGAATTTTGTATCAATTTTGTGTGCATTTTTTCGTATGTATAGTGTTCAGGTTCAGTCGTGAGTCAATGTCTACTTGGATCTTATGTAGGAATTGTTACATATATATTTTTGCTCCGCGTGGAGCTTCGTGCGGTAGGTAAAAGACGCACGTAATCAGTCATTCTTCTACTATGGGCAAACTACTAGAGGCAACACGCTAGAGAGCAAAAGTCAGGGTTCTAGATGGAACAGACTAGAGAGAATAGAAGATAGGGAGTGGTTTAGTTGAAACAAGTGCTATGTAGAGTGGTTCGTGCTGAGGGTGGAATACACCAATCTGGCGAGGAGCACCAAGGGCAAGTTACATGTTTCCGGGGATCGTTTCAGTCGAGAGGTCGATAGGCTGTGAGGGAATGGACGCATCAACTTTTCCGGAAACGAGTTTGGGTCAAAGCATAAACCGTGGCATCTTAGCCCGGTGTTGCGGCAGGCCAAAACAACATTGCGTCTGGTCAGCCTTCCCTGAGAGCAAGGCCGAGAGGGGAACCGAGAGCTTCTTCTTAAACGAAACAATCTCGAGAGGGAACCGCACCATAAATGCACCGTCAGAAACGGTCTTTGCGCCAGCGGTGTTGAGCTGCAGTACGGGCAGGGAGGGAGCACCTCGGTCAGGGGGGGTATCGTAAGTGAGAATTCTTCGCCCCTCGAGAGGCCGAAACATGCCTATTTGGCCCAGAGGGAAACGTCTAATTTCAACAGATGGGAGGGGTTCGGTGGAATTGTGTCAGAATGGCGTTCGTCTCGTCCGTCAGGCGCGCCGAGCCTCTCGGCCTCTCGTTGATTCTTGCTGGACAAACTTATTCACTCCCTTGCAGGCACCCCGACGATCGCCTCGGGAGCCAAAGGACCGTCGTTGAAAATGCGCGGCGAAGTGCCGCAGGCTTCCCGAGGGTCGCTTGCAGTTCTGTACCGGGGGCGTCGCTCAGGATCCCCGGAGCCCGGCGGTAGCGGCGCGGGCAAGTTGCTGCGCTTCGGCTTGCGACACGCAGGTCTCGAGGTGCCCGGTTGCCGCCCGGGCCAGGCCGGTGGATGGGATGCCCGTCGGACCACCAGTTGTAAATACTGGGTGCTAGTGCACGGAGGTGTCTGTTGCGCGCAAATTGCAGTTATCGCTGCCGCCTGGGGCGCTGCTGCACGAGTTGTCATTGCAGTCATAAATATCGAGTGCTAGTGCACGGATATGTCTCTTGTGCACAGATTGCAGCGATCGCTGCCGCATGGGGCGGAGTTGATATTGCATGGGACGCTGTGCCTTTCACTGTTCCGTGAGGCAGTTTGGTGCTGCAATCGTCGTTGCTCCGTCGGCTGGACAGCAAACTGCGGATTACGTTTCCCAGAGTGCTCACTGTTCTGCCGGCCGGAGCGCCAATTGCTTCTTGGAACGCTGAGTTGTAATGTTCGACTGCAGGCCGTTGCCAATGCCAAGGCCGGTTGCTCCCGGATGATAGACGGGATGGGCACGCTTGCTGCCGCCATATAGATGGAGACGTGCAGAATTTGAGTCGAGGCGGCGACGCGCGACCCAGCTCGTTGCGCAGCTCGTTGCGCAGCTCATGCCCATCACATCTATGCCAGGTCGTTCATGGCAGAGTTGACATTGATGACCGAGCTTGTGGTACAACCAATCGCACCGTTGCTAAAACAGATGGCGCAACAGCTACATTGTTGATGAGCAACCAGGGGGAGGGGCTGGCTTCACAGCGGCAAACAAGGGCGGGGGACTTCTTTGTTAGGTTAGTCTAAGCGCATGTATTTCTATGAAAAAATGAGGCAAAATGAGGCACAGTTGTCTAAGGGTAAACTTGCCTAGGTAGAAAGCAGATTCATGGAGCAGTAGCTCACCTAAAATGTCAGGTTTGTGAGCACGGCAGACAAAAAATCTTATTTCTATAGATGAATGAGACCTTTCATTGGTGCCCTCTGAAGTTGATATCCTCAATTCTCTTTCAGCTTTCAAACAACAATATTTCCCACTCTCCTTCAAACAGACCATCCTAAGTGGACCGTTTCAAAAGTAATGAGAAAGAGAGCTTGTTCTTGTTTTGAACTGACTTTGTTTGATTGGAATCAATATTGAAAAGTTACCACTCATCCTCTAAGGTTGGTTGACTTACATAACGAAATCATGAAATTGAAAAACTCTAAATCAGAGCTGATGTTGATGTGTATACTTTCTGGGATATTGGGGCACCTTTGCAACACTTTGAGCTCAAATACTCATTCTGCTTTGGTATCTGAAGTAAGTGGCTATTGCTATTGATATCCTGCAGAGAGAAGTAAGACAGGGACACAATCACAAATAAAACTGAGTAAAAAAAGGCTTGCTGTGCAATTTCTCCAATCATTGTCGCATAGCCCAAAGATATACGAATGAAATGTCTGGATGGAAGCTAGGAAGGAAGGGTCCAAATCAACATCTTAGAATGCATTACACTCCCTTTTTCCTCTCTATACTATATTTATAGCAAGATCATAAATGTATTTACATGGTTAATGTTGAAGAACATCGCATGACAGAAACGCCCAACATCACCATCATTGACAGCATTATTGCCGGAAATTCACTCTGGGCCAGATTTGATCCAAGAATAACACCAATAATGCCCAGTCAAGAGTCAAGGCAGCATCAATCTTTCGGTTTGCAAAGGAGTTTACACAAAGTTACTGAGATCTGTGCAGCTAGAGGCACTGAGTGCCTGCCTAGACGTAACCTGTCTTGGCCCAGATGTCAACTACTCCTTCGCACCCAAAAACGCATTTTCCCTCTCATGAAGCAACCCATGTCACAATCCTCCCACGCTTCAATTTGCACCGATCTAATACACGAAATCTCCGAGAAATCGGATGTCAAGTAGTAGAGCACGCAACATCGTAGCTGGGGATGATTGCATCAGTCTGCCCACGCCGTCCTCCGCGGCATCAATTCAAAGATCTTCAACCAAGAGGAAGCCACCAGAACTCTTCGGGGTGGCCTAACGCCATTCCGTGATCCGGGGCCAGACCTGCGTAGGTCCGAACCGTCGCCTGTCAGCTTCGATCGCACCCCCGTCAACTTCCGCCCAAAGCCCAATACCAAGTCATCGTTTCGTCGACCGATCCGTCGGTTCGATCAATCGAGTCCACAACGTCCCTCCGATCGACGACGACGTCGAATCCAATAATCTGCGCAACTCGGCAGCTAGAAACCCCCCGCACGTCACCCGAACCCGCTCGAGGGTATCCCGCCCGTCCCGCCCTTCTTGAGCAACGTCGCCCCGGGGGGCGGCCCCGCCCGTCCCCCCTTGCCCCCGGCCCCGGAGGACGGACGGGACGACGCCGTCGCCGCCGCCTTCGACGCGCTTCCCGCCCTCGTCGTCGACGCCGAGGCAGCCTCCTTCTTCCTCCCCCTGCGCTCCCGCTCCTTCTCCTTCTTCTTCGCGCGCGCCCTTTCCTTCCGCCCCTTCTCCTTCGTCGCCTGCGAGGCCGCGCGCGCTCGCGCCGCGGCCGCCGCCGCCTCGGCCCGGGCCTTGCGCTCCTCCTCCCGTCGGCCGCGGAGGTGCGCGACGATGGCGGAGAGGGGACGTCCCTCCTCGTCGAGGGGGACGTCGTCGTCTTTCGAGGGGGCGGGTTCGGCCTCGTCCTTCTTCGCGCCGCCGGCCTCGAGGTCGGCGAGGAAGGCCTTGTAGTCCTCGGTCCCCTCGATCGTTCCGTCGTATCGATCCGCGCGGGAGTCGCCGCCCCGGGAGGATCCGCCGCGTCCCCTCCGCCCTCCCGCGCCGCCGCCGCCGCCCGTCGCGGACCTTTCGCTCGCCGCATCCGCCGCCGCCAGGTCGCGCAGGCTCGCCGTCTCCGCCGCCCCCGCCGTCGCCGCCGCCAGCACCGCCGCGGAGGGGACTCGTCCCCTCCACGTCTTCTGCGACGGCGCCTCCGTCACCTCCCACCCGAGCGTCCCGTCGCCGTCCGTCGAGATCGCGGCCGCGTGGATCCGCATCGCCTCCGCGGTCCGACGGAGCAGGACGCGGGCGCGGGCCTGGGCGCGCGATCGCTCGGCGGGGGGGAGGGGGACGCGGTCCGGGACGGAAGGCGCGGACGTCGCCCTGCCGTTGCCGTCGCCGTCGCCGTTGCCGGGCGCCTTCCCCGCGCCCTCCCCGTTGGCCTTCGCCGCGTCGTCGCCCGCCGTTCCCGGCTCGGTCGCCGCCGCCGCGCGCTCCAGGTGCCGCTTCGCCGCGGTCCTCCCGGCGTCGCGGCACGCGTCCTTGAACAGCAGGCACGGGTCGGGGGCGTACAGGACCAGGTGGACCTTGCCGCCGACGTCCCCCCGACGCTTGGACGTCTTCGCCGGCGTCACGGACAGGATGCGCACGCGGACCGCGGGCGATTCCTCCTGCGGCCGCTTCGACGGAGGCTTGTCGGACGCGGCGAGCTTGGCCATGGCGCGGGTCGCGGCCTCCACCTCCTTCTCGCCATTCTTCTCGGTAGCTTTCTCGCCCGCGTCTGCGCCTTCCGCATCGTCCGGGGCCTCGTCGCCGTTCTCCTCCTGCTTCTTCTTCTCCTCCTGCTTCTTCTTCTCCTCCTGCTTCTTCTTCTCCTCCGCCATCTTCTCCCGCTCCTTTCCGATCCGCTCCGCCAGGCTCGCCATGCCCGCGCTCTCTTCGTCCAGCACCACCCGTCCCCCCACGAAGTCGAGGTAGGCCCTCCCGCACTCGGCCATCGCCCGCGCCATGGCCGCGTCGACCACCCACCCGACGTGGGCCCCCGGGGCGACCTTCTTCTCGGTCCGATTCTCCAGCAGGTCCGAGACCAAAGCGTCGACGTCCGGCAAGAGGGCGAGGCGGTCGAACCGCCCGGGGGGGAGGGGGCGCGGCTCGGACGCGTACGCCCACCCCGAGGAGAAGGCGCGGGAGGCGGCGGCGGAGGAGGAGGAGGTCGCGGAGGCCGCGGGCGCGGCGGATCCGGGGGACGAGCCCGGTCCTCCTCCGCCGCCACCCTTGGTCCCCGGCGCGGTCGCCGTCGCGGTCGCAGCCGTCGTTCCTGCCGAGCTCGCCGCCGCCTCCTCGGCGAACATGTCCTTGGCGTCGTCGAACCCGCCCTTCTCCCCCCGCCACGCGGCCGAGTACGCCTCCCCCTCCCCCCCCTGCCCGAACGCTCCCTCCAAGAACGCCCTCACGGACTCCGCCGCGCGTTCGATCGTGTCGGCCGCGTCTCCCCCGAGGTTGCGCAGCGTCACCTTGACGTGCGGGAGCTGGAGGGGGGAGGAAGCGGGACCTCCTCCTCCTCCCCCGGAGCGAGGATCGCCTCCTCCTCCTCCTCCTCGGCCGTGTCCCCCGCCTCCTCCTCCTCCTCGCCCTCCCCCGCCTCCTCCGCGGCGGTTCTTCTTCCCTCCCCCCCCGCGTCCGCCGGATTGGGCCGAGGGGGGAGGCGGCGCCTTGCCCCCCCCTCCGCCGCCGGCGTTGCCGCCCTGCGAGGCCGGCCCGCCGCCTCCCCCTCCGCCGCCTCGCTTCCGGCGCTTCTTCTTGGCGCCTCCGCCCCCTCCTCCGCCGCCGCCCGGTCCCGGGCCGGGGGCGGGGCCGCCCTTGTCCATCTGGTCTCCGCCCTCGCTCGCCGTCGCCGTGGATGGATGCGGCGGTTTTGTCTCGGGTCTCGGGTTGTCACGGCCAGCCGTTGATTGATATCCCCTCGACGAAGTGAATGAATATGAAATTTGTGGTATGATATGAATTCCTACGTAGAAGAAACATGCAAGCTCTAATTTCATACGTATTCTGAAAAGGCGCAGCACTCGCCACGATAAATAACTCGGGGATATCGGCCGGGCATCTCGAATCTTGGATGATCGAGCCCGTCGATTGGATTCAACAAGAAGAGCCAGCCCCGAGCATAGCCCTGAGGCAGGCCCGAACGCTGGATCGCCTCGCAACGCCAAGCCGCCATCGTGGCTGTCTTCGTGCTGCCCCTCGTACGTAGTATGAAAGTGCTGCTGAAAACATGCTTGCGGTTCGAGCCTGGACCTAGGCTGGGACCAGTCTCGATGTAGGATCGAGGTTTGGATCGAGCTCGAATACCATTTCCAAAGAAGTTGAACGTTCCTAATCGACCTTTTGCAGCTTTAGATCCTTGGGTTCGATCTCTCTCCATGAATGCTGCGTGATGAGCTATTTGGCTGGTGTTCCCACTAATATTACGTTGCTTCTCATTCCTCTTCCATCATTTCTTTCTCCAAGTCGGCGGCAAAGTCGTCTTCGAAATCGTCGTCATCATCATCATCCTCGTCCGATTCCTCCTCGTCGTCATCTAGGAGCAACAAAGGCTTCTGTTTGGGCCAATCGTTTTTGGGTTGCGCTTCCCTCCGGAAGCTTCCAGCCGGTTCTCTCGCGCGTTGTCGAGAGGGCATGGGCCCCATGTGGTGGGGTCGGACGTCTCTCCGGCTGACGCTCCAGTAGCAGTCCATGAGCCAGGAGGTGTGGACGACGAAGCACCCCGGGACTTCCCACCTCGCCTGCTTGATCTTGTCCGATCCGTCTCGGGCGGCCACGACGTGCGTGACTTCGCCGTTGACGGCGGGCAAGACCTCCGCTCCGAGCTCTTCCGCGTATCGAACGACGTGGGGACGGATTTGGGTTCGTTTGTTTTGCCTGTTAATGGGAATCAAGCCCGAGAAGACAACTTTGACCCTTGGCGATCGAAAGAAGGTCTCTTTCCTCATCGATTTGAGCAACTTAGGGACGGTCACGCCCTCCCTTTCCTCTCTAGATAGGGCAGTCGAGTAATAACGCTCGTGAAGGCGCCGTAATATGTCGGCGGTCCAAAGCAGCTGCACATCATCCTCTTTACTGCCTAAATCTTCGTTTGTGATGCACTGAGGGTCCTCGGGTTTTGATAGATCGCGCCCTGATGCATTGTTTACGTCAGCAAAGCCTCTGAACGGCTCCCAATGATATGGCTTCACGAGGAGCAGGTTGTCAGGCGGCTCGCCGGGTCTTCCCGTGGCATTGTTTTTGGCGTTTGCCCACACGTCTTCTCGATCGTCCAGAATGGCAGCCTATTGGAACACAACGAGATTCAGATATAGAGGTAAACAAACATAGGTATATAGTATGAACAGCATCTCTTACCATGACACCACCGCAAGGGAACACCCGTTTCAGACTCTTGACATCTTTCCCTAGATCGCCAACATCAGTCCTTGAAACAATCCGCGAGCCAAACATCTTCCTCCGGAGCTCCACTGCTGCAATCTCCAGCTTCTCGGCCTCCTCAAGCTCCGTTCTCAGTCTGTTCCTCTCCTCGGATGGATCTGTCAGCGCTTCATCTCTGTTGATAAGATTCTCAGAATCAGCCTCAACTTTCTTCCCTGAATCAGTTTTGGTCGGAAGAAGAGTCAGTAAGCTCCCTGAATTTGCAAGCTTCTTCTTCTTCCGAGGAATTGCTTCCTTTGCTAAGTCAGTCTCGGTCGGAGCTAACACTCCCACCGGCGTTGTACGTTTCTTCTTCCGGGGATTTTGCACATCGCCATTTCCTGAAGCAGCAGGTGGTGCTGTGCACTCACCGTCGTCGTCAATGGTTATCACAATCGGTTCCCTAATAGCGGAGGAGCTTGCATTGCTCTTCGATCCGTCTGAATTGCCACCGTTTGTGATGCTGCTGCCAGCCCTGCTCTCGGGGTTGGCAGTAAAAGATACCGACTTCTTTGGTACGACCTTTTGAGAAGCTGCCTTCTTATCCCCAGCACCTTTGTTACCTTCGGTATCTTTCCGTTCTCTGGCCCGTTCCAGCTGTCTTTTCCTTCCAAGCTTAGCTTGATATCGTTTGCATTCCTCGTCCTTTTCCCTGACTTTGGCCCTCAATTCATTCAAGCCCTCTTCGTCCAGAGTTGCACCGACCAAATGACGGCAAATCATCACAGCCACCTGTTCCGCGTAAGTACGCGTCCCGGCAGTGTAAACGGACAGCTGGTACGTAGGTTGGATTTGAGCGAAAAACTCCTTCAGATGAGGTCGAAGTTTGACGAAGTGACGCATGATGATGGAATGGGAGTTCTTCTTCTGCTGTGGCAACGGGGACAGGCAAAAATGGGTCTCGTCTTGCTTCTGCTGCTCCAGCTTTTGCTGCACGTATTGCTGTTGCTGCGCTGGAGGCAGCTCGACCGGCAGCAAAATCGACCGCACGTCGGCCCTTATATCCGGGTTTGGCCTCCTTGCTTCTTTACTCTTAGACTCCGCTTCGCTGGCGTCGCCCTTTGTTTCGGCATCTTTATCGCCATTCCCACTTTCTACCAACACCTCATCCGCGACGTATTTCCCAGCGCGATAGTCGTCTGTGGCATGCAAAAGAGTGTGGTCCAAATCCAATACTAAACACAGCTTCCTCTCCTCCCTCAGTTTCTTGGAAGAGGCTTCGGAGATGTTCCTAGCCTCCGACTCGGATATGGTGATGGTCACCCCTCCGGACACGGTCATTTTCGACATTCTGGACGAGTCGGAGTCGTCGAGAGCGGGAGATGCGGCGGACGACGTGGCCGTTGGGCGCGGACGCTGAGATGCCACGAATCCTTTCGTCGGCAGCGCCTTTCGTTTGGCGGGGTTTTGTTGCATCTGTTGAGTCGCCTTCGCCCCCGAGAGGAGCGACGACAGAGATCTCGTCGTAGCAGGTGCCCTCGCCGCAGGTTTTGTCACTTTCGGCTCAGGAGCTGGATTTGGAGCTGGGTTTGTCGCGTTATGTGAGGAGGACTTTTTGGTTCCTCCGGCGTGAGACGCTATGGCAGCGTCCATGTCGAAATTTGCGAGCTCTTCGTCCTCTTCTTTTACCGATGCGATGGAAGAGGCCAGCTTCTTCTGCGTCTCAATTATTTGCTGCTTCCTAGGGTCCACCGGTTTCGTTGGGACTGTTCCCCCCACCTCCTGGGACGGAATCTTAGACGTCTGTCTATGCTGCTTCCATGGGTTCTGCCGATGAATGGGTCCTCCTGCGCGTCCCCTATCGCCCTTCGACGCTCTTATATCTGCCCCGCATACGGCGCACAAGCTCCCCACGACGGCCGGATGCTCGCAGGGTTCGATCGCGGCAAGGATCAAATTCACCGCCGAGTACGACTGATTGATCTGAATGGCATTGAACGCGCACGGTTTTTTGTAGAGCACTCGAAGAAACCCGTCGTGGGGGGATCGAACGTCGAGCGTGACAAAATTATGATTGCCCTTGGGACCGCTTTGTTGCATTTGGGCTTTCTCCAGCGGGCCAAGCGTCGACCCGGGCGCGGGTCGACGCTTGTTTTTCATCCTGGCGCGAACGATGGCATTGCCGTTACTCGTAGCCGACAACGAAACGGCGCTGGGCGGGGGGGGCGGCGCGCCGTGGAACGAATAGAACAACTGGGCGAGCTTTTCGCCCTTTTGCACGATGGATCCGGATTCGACCACCCAGCGAACGTGCACGTCCAGTGAGGACGGGACAGCGTCGTCGTCCTCCAGCGCGGCCATCGCGCGCGCTAGGACGGGGTCATTGTGGCTCGTCCGCTTCTGCGGCGGCGGCGGCAGAGACGGCGTGGACGGGGGCACGGGGAGTTTCAACGGGATCGCTTCGGGAGAGGACGATTCCATGGCTTTCGAGAGGGTTGGGGTCGCAGCGTGGTCGCAACACTGGGTGGCGGCGTGGTCGCCTCGTTCTGACGCTGTAATAGAGACGCTACCACCAACTATCACGCTTCTATCGCGGCTCTGTCCGCCCGCGGCTACGATACAGCTCCGCCGCCGTTAGACCCATCTCCGCCCGCCTAAGTTCAAGGCGAGGTCATCCAGTCCAGCCCAGGTCCAGTCGTCTAGTAGTGCCGTCGCGACCAAGGTGACGAAGAATGACGACAATAACGGCCTCCCCGTTAGTACTAAGATAATACTATGTTAATTTCTTTTTAATATGATAAGTACACGAGTTTGTACATACAATTCGAAATTGGTGATAGTTTCAAATATAATTAATTTACATTATCAACATATTTATAACTTACTTAGTTCTACGCATGCCCCACCGCGAGCCATGGCGGCAGTCATGCGGTGACATCCACCACAGCACGGCGCGGTCGGCCCCAACCAGCCGCCATCTGCACTCGAATCCAGCCAGCCAAAACCATGGCGTTCGGATCGGTCGCCCCCGCGCCCGCCCAGTTCGTCGGCTCGTGCACGGCCGGGACCGCCGCCTCCTGCGCTGCGAACGACCACTGCGTCCCCCAGGCCGGGAACGACGGCATATCCTCGGTGATTTGGGGTCCCACGGCCAATCACTTGGTGTCGACGAACTGGGACGGCGGCGTGCGGTGCTGGGAGGTCCAGGAGAGCGGGCAGCAGGTGCGCGCGCTGCCCAAGGCGCAAGGTGAGCCTCTCGGAGACGCGCTCGATGCGTTTTTGAAGGGCGCGTCGTCGCTCATCGTCGTCGCCCCGCCTTCTCGAACAGTCAATCACGAGGGCAACTCGCCCGTGCTCGACTCGTGCTTTTCCTCGGACGGGAGCACCGTCTTCTCCGTCGGAGCCGACAAGGCCGTGCGCATGTGGCAATTGGGTCAGACTCCCCCCAACAACGTCCCGCAGCAGATCGGGTCGCACGATCAACCCATCAAATCCGTCGCCTTCCTCCCCAGCTCCAACTTGATCGTCTCGGGCGGATGGGACAAAATGCTCAAGTTTTGGGACGCCCGGCAGCCGAACCCCGTCGGATCGTTCCAGCTTCCCGGGAATTGCTACGATTTGGACGTGCGGGATAGTCTGATGGTCGTCGCATGCGCGGGGAGGCACATCATATCGTACAACGTCCAGGGCCAGCCGCAGGAGCACCAGAGGAAGGAAAGTCCGCTGAAGTTCCAGACCCGGTGCATCGCGGCCTTCCCCGACACGACCGGCTTCGCCGTGGGGAGCATCGAGGGACGGGTCGGGATCCACTACGTGACGAAAGTGCACGGGAAGGAGTCGTTCGCGTTCAAGTGCCATCGACAGGAGAACAACGTCTACCCCGTGAACTGCATCTGCTTTCACAAGGGATACGGCACCTTCGCCACGGTGGGAGGGGACGGCATCGTGAACTTCTGGGACAAGGACAACAAGCAGCGCTTGAAGGGCTTCCCGGCGATTCATCGGTCCATCACCTGCGCCAACTTCAACGCGCAGGGGAACTTGTTCGCGTACGCGAGCAGCTACGATTGGAGCAAGGGAAGTTCGAACTATGCCCCCGGAACGCCGAACGAGATATGGATTCACTACGTTTTGGACGAGGAGATCAAGCCGAAAGGGAAGAAGAGCTCTTACAGATAGAGAGATTGGTGATGCCTCGTGGAAATCCTTGGCTGGACCACTGGGGAAACCAACAACTTCTGGATGCCGATATGATTTTTTATTCCGATCCTCTCGATTTCATGGTTCACTGCTTTTCACGTCTATCATTTGAATTTTATTTGTGATGAACCTAAAATAGTCATTGTAAATTGGAATGCTCACAAATGAGATATGGTACTATCATTTTGAGATGTGCATTGGCATAGGTAGGTAGACTTCCATTGCGCGTCTTTTTAACCAACTTGCCGACAATGAATGTCCTTTGTGTTTTACATCGAATGTCGCTACTGTACAAGCCTGCTGAACTGAGACAACTTGATCACTATGTCCGCTGGCTCTTGGGGTCATAACCTGCAATAGACCAATGACTCATGGCATCAATTGCAAAGAGCTCTTACAAAGCATTCCAGTCTTGCCTTTAGGCACATTGCATCCAAGTTGGGGATTTTAATCGGCAACCCCCAGGCTGAAAATGCATCAGATGGCTTTTGGAAACAACAACTTGGAGAGGTCATCCAGTAGTTTCTGTCGATATTTTTCAGCATAGATATCTAATTGTCCAGAGTTCTTTTTTGATATTAAATTCAGCATGTAGGAGAATTGCCTCCTTCGACAACACACCCTTAGACCTCAATGGAAGTTGGAACCAACTTTAAACATTGAAACTGTCAAGTCTGAGAAGCAAGAAGCACACTACCTAAGAAAGATAATCTCATAAGATAAAGAGGCAAATGTGGGTCACGATGGGGGTGGTGAAGACCCCCACCCAAGACGACACGATACGTACTTATTTTGGCGGTATGGGTGGAGGGCCAGAGAATGAACCCAATCTTGGCCTTTTAAGAAACCCTGTAGGG
>JALLPA010000657.1:0-13602 GCA_036939895.1 Thalassiosira exigua
GCATCAAAAAATGGTTGATGCATAACACCTCAAACCTACGGTACTTAGGAGGAGGTACCCTTTATCCGATCATCTCAAAAGAGAAGTAAGTTGGGCCCATGGCGTGCACTGTGAGGATGACACTTTCCGCGGAAACGGTCACTGTTGACGACAAGTCGTTTGACGTGGTCGCTCGTTTCTGTTTGTTTCACGGTTCACACAAATAGATTTGTTGCAAATGTTTGGGGAATCCAAGTGTCGCATGGCCACCTCCTGCATGAACGTGCTTCCATCTGCTTAGGTTAAGAGCTTGATGGGAGTTTGGGTCATGGGGTGGGGCCCGTGCCTGACCCTGGTCGATGATATTCCTTTAAGCATTTGCTCTAGACTCCAGTTCCTGTTTTAGAAAGACTGCTCGGGGCCATTGAAACCCAGCCTCTGTGCAAATTCCACCGTAACAGATGGTTATTGAATTGTGACTGACAGCAGCGATGGACTGCAAGGTTGCAGCGCCTGAAGCACTATGCCTAAATTGGTCCCCGTTAGCTTTGGGGATGATGCCCAGAAACTCCCTATAGGGGGCGAAGCCGGGGTCGGACATGACGTGGTCCCAGATGACGTGGTGAGCAACGTCTCTCCGTGGAAGGATAGGGTTGAGGGAAATGGAGTGAGCGACGGCAGGGTGGAGGCGAAAAATGACGTTGAGTGGGTATTTCCGGAGGCAACCAAGAGCTCTGTAACCGGGACTGGAAAACACTCGCGGGAAAGTGGCGTCAAAAAATACGATGAGCCTGGCGCTCACAGTGATCCACTTGCAAGAAAGAATGGCGAAGTTCAAAGAAGTGTCATCGCCTGAAAAGGGACGCCTCTGTTTCGTTGGCATTTCGTAACGCACATGCGAGCTGCATCGGCTGCCGGGCGTCTTCGCGAGGCATTGCATCGCGGATTTTGTTTGACACCGCGGCGTCCATTGATTATCGTATTGGGTAAGCTCATTTTTTTATTTACCTCTAGGCACTGACCACTCGAAACCCAGTTCCTCCAACAGCTCAAAGCTCAATCTTCCATTTTTGCAATTCGGGTCTTTTATTGTTGCCATTATATTTTGACCTCATGGTCATCACCCAATTTCCAAGCTTCGCTTCCTCTGGGAACCGCTTTCTTTCTTCTTTGTCTCTTATCCGAGGGACTCTACAGTTTCCATGCTCGTTCCAATACACCTTCAGTTTTTCATACATCAGCATGAATTCACCGTCCACATCTCTGAAGTGGTTGCGATCCAATACCCATGCGAACCCCAGATCCTCCAGAAGCCAAAATTCCTCGTCAGTGAGTGGTTTAGTAGTTTCTGGGCTCGCCTTTCGCTGCCTCTGGTACGCCACCCATCTGCCCAATTTCGGGTTTGCCTCGTAGCTCCGCGGAACATTGTAGTTACCATGGATGCACTTGTACTCTTGTAGATCTCGGTACAACTGCGGCCAATTCTCGGTCCTAGCCTTCCTGTCCGCCTCCTTGGCAGCTTCCTTGGAAGCTTTCTCGACAGCTCTGGCCTCGTCCTTAGCCTTCTTGTCCGCCTCCTTGGCAGCTTCCTTGGCAGCTTTCTTGGCAGCTCTGGCATCGGCCCTAGCTTTCCTGTCCGCCTCCTTGGCAGCTTCCTTGGCAGATTTCTTGGCAGATTTCTTGGCAGCTCTGGTCTCGGCCTTAGCCTTCTTGTCCGCCTCCTTGGCAGCTTCCTTGGCAGCTTCCTTGGCAGCCCAAGCCCGAGCCTTGGCCTCAGCCTTGGCCGCATCATAGGCCACCTGTTTTCCCGGATACTCGTTAGCTGCTTGAATGAGTGCATCCTTAAGGCTGATGGTTTGATGAAAGCCCACACGACATTATCACCGTATGGATCCCTCATGTAAAACTGAAGGTGCTTGTAAGCTTCGGTCACATATGACGTTGGACCAAGAACAGAGTGGTCAATTCGATCAAGCATGAAATGCATGTCTGTGTATATTCCACCCAGATTCAACTGGAAACTTGGAATCCTAATCATCTTTGCAACCCAGTGCAAAATATTAAGGTGCGCTCCAGAGATCCATCCTTCAACATCTTCAGTTGTAGGACACCCGCAATACTTCTTCCCTTGTCGCCTCTTTTCAGCCCTGCTCTCTTTATTCTCCGGGCAGAAAGGACGCTAGTTCCACAACTTTGTCAACACTCCTGGTTGCTTTACGCATCTAATTGCTGCAAGAGTCGTCTCAACCGACGGGCAGACTCTGTCACTCGGGCAGTCTTCATCCAGATTGGCTCCATCCCACGTCGCACAAAGGGCAGTGATTATGATGACGCCCTCCGCCGTCATCATTTGCTTTACGAGATCAATGGATTCCTGGATTCGCTTGTCGTCGTTTTCAAAATAAGTACAATTGGCGTAGTACCCAGGATTCCTCAGCTCTTCGAGGCGAGCGATAGCGATGGCAGCATATTCATCATTACTGAGGTTTTCATTGGCGACCAGATCCAAATTTGCAGCGTCCGGGTTCTTGGACATGTCGAATTGACGAGGAGGAGGAGGAAGGGGTGGCATAGGATCGAGCGAGGATGCTGTGTCAAAATCGGTGGACTCATAGGAAACCCTCCTTCTCTTCGTCTGACTTTCAGGACTCTCCAGATCTTGTTCATCAAATGCCATGATGGCATAGACCACATCATAGCCATTATTCTGGAGGGCTAGAATGGCATCGGCTCTCGAGGCTGCAGTTTGCGACATAACCATCTCGATGTCAGTCTCTTCAGGCAGGAAAATCTCCACTGTAGAAACATCGCCTGTGTCGCCTGCAAATTCGGCATTGACGCTTGCGTCGACGGTTGGAGAACTCGCTTGATTGGAGGCAGCGCTCTCAAGTTTCTCGGGTGGCGCCTTCCTCTCCGAAATGGGCGGGGTGGGGGGGCTCTCTTCTTGCTGATTCTGACGCTTAGCTCGTCGCTTTGTCCGCTTGGGTCGCTCTATCCACTCGTCCAGCTTTTCCAAAGGGGGGTGGCCATTCAAGGGTGGCGGTGAACAGACATGCGAAGGAGGGTTCTCGATCTTCTCACAGATGCCGACGTTGCCGTCAAACCTGACCTCCCTATAAAACTGTCCGTCTGCACCCCCACAAATCTCATCATCCTCGAAGTCCTTATCCTCGCGAACCTCATCATCCTCAGAAAAAGTGGGTGGCTCTTCTCGCTTCGTATCGACGTCGCGTGATTCTTCTCGCTCAACCTCACCAGCCTCGAACGAGACCTTTCTCTTCTTTTTCCGTGGCGTGCTCAAGTAAGCATGTACGGCGGCGACGCAAGACCAGGTGCCAACAACAGTAGCTGCACATGTAGAAGCATCAACGCCTCCAATGTAGGCACCCTCTGCGGTGTGGCTCGAAAGGAAGATACTAAACAAGAGCAGCAGCGTCGGCAGCCTGGAAATGGAGGTTCCTATTGATCTGTGCCAGGAAGCGACCTTCAATGCTGCGAACAAGGGTGCCGCCAAGATGATCCCACATGCTGCCACGGTAACCATTCCCGGGATGATGCCTACGATAATGGTCATCATCAAGGCTGCCATGATCCACCCAGTGTCAGCCCCAAACTTGAACCAAGTTGTTTCAGTGACATAATGCAGAATACTCTTCAAAACATTGTCCAACCAATTCCAAACATTCTTCATGACAAATGCTACCAATCGGATCAAAAGGACGGCGAATGTAGTTATGCAACAAGGCACGGAGATGGCTGCAAAGAAGAATGCTTTGTCGAGGGTAGAAAGCCGGGGCTCAAATTCTCTTTCGGATGCGCGATAGGCGTACCCCCGTAGGCGAAGTCGGTGGTTAACATACGCAGCCTGGTGACTCCTGCGTTCTTTGGCCATTCGTGGCGCAAACTTTCGATGGGATGGATCGCGAAACTTCTTCCACGCAGGAGGTGGAGGGTTCCGCCTCCTCCTGTGTTGACGCGGGGGCATTCGGGAGGGAGGAGGGTCCTGCCCCCGCCTTCGTGCGGGCGTTGGGAATGGAGGACTCCGTGCGGGCTTCGAAGGCAGGCGGTCCATCCACGCTTCATTGACAACGTTGACTTCATCTCCTTCGCGCTCCTCAGCCTCCTCGCCCCGGACCCGACCGAGCACCCACCGTGTTAGAGAACATATGGTCTCCATATTCGAGGACAGGACTCGATCGACGGCGACGACGGGAGGCGGGAGAGCAAACTATGAGGCCCTCAAAGATGACGCGTGCCAGGAGGCTCGAGTTGTGCAACGCGTTGAATTTCAAAAATATTTAATTAAAATCGAGCGTTGCCCGAGTCGCGGCGCGACTCGGACCACATCAGAAGTCTGTCTCGCCCGTCTCTCCATGCCAAAGGAGGCACAAACAATAGCCGACTCGAAACCGCATAGAAAACGCGGTGAACGCGCTGTACGTGGGGGTGAAGGAGTGATAACGGCCGTCGCGGCCTTGACGATGCCGCGACTCCTCGCGTGCGAGCGTCGTTCGAGACATTCGGCGTTTTCATTTCAAGCTTCGTGAAGGGGATTAAATATTAATTCCTTCGTGGAATGTTGGCAGCAAGTCGTGTAATTTTGGTTTGGTTGGCCTCGACATCCTACATATTTGGAATAGTACTATGGGAGGCCCAGGAGAAGCTTGAGTCTTTTTGCCTCCAACATCCTATACCAAGCCTGGATTCGTACGCACGCTTCCACTTCCCGTTTATGCTGAAGACGTTTCTCTTCGAGCTGGCGGCAGGCCTTGCGTCTACCGAGGATTCCTCTCCAACGTGTCTGTATAGTTCTGGACGCGAGAGGAGCGATGGTTAGCCACCTTTTCTCCCGCGCTCTGCTAACTTGTTTTCTTGCCAGCCGGCACCTGAAGGCGCATTGAATTCTGAGGGAACTTATCAGTAGCTCCTTTTTCGCCCGTCTCAGCTCCCTGTAATGCCGTCGAGCCTTCCTGCCTCGAAAGAGGGCACCGACAAGGATGGCGACGCGCTTTTTGCAGTACTCTTCCTTTGCACGAATCAGCGTGTCCTTTTCTCTACGCGCTCGCACTCTTGCTTGAATTACCGCCGCTGAACACGCTCGATTGTGGTAGTGAAGGACGTGCTTGCGGTGGCTAACTCGATTGAGAGGCCAAAACCCGTGAAACGAAGCATTGGTCCTCAGGAGCGAATAAGGAAACCTATCGCGAATGCCCTTCACCGTCGCTTGTTTTACTCTGGTGCCCTTGAGGGACAGTGTTTCCAGAGATACACATCCACCCAAGGTTTCTTTGAGTCCTTCAGTTATCCAAGAAAGTGCCGTATCCCCAACCTTGTTACACTGTGCCAGAATCAAGTGACGCAAGCCGGGGCAGAAATTCCCTTCGCACAAATGAAGTATCGACTGATCTGTTATGCCTGTGCAACCCGTCAGATCCAGGTTCTGGAGATTCTCGCAAGCTGCCAGAGCCTTCAAAGATCTGTCGCCCACGTTAGGGCAGAACGAAAGGTTAACTGTTGCAAGAGTCTCCGAGTGGAGAACGAGTGCTTCGACGAAAGGTTCCGTGACGCAATCGCCGCAGGATGCCAATGAAAGAGACGAAATTCGTGTACACGATTTTCCTATGTGCCTAGCCCCGCCAAGTGTCAGTCTATGACACCCAGAAAGTACGAGCGTCTGAAGATTGGCAAAATTTCCAATAGCGTTCATCGAAAGTGTGCTCAACAGGGTGCATCCATGCAGATTGAGATGTTTCAAGGCGTGGTTTGATTTGCCAAGAGCTTGAAGCCCCTCTAGGCCAAAAGCTCTGTCAACGCCGTCAGAGAGCATTGCCAGTCCAGAACCTTTAGTGGTAGTAGATTGCAACATCAGACTCTTTAGTCAGGCGCGCTAAGCTGACCACTGGATTATACTCACCATTCAACGCTTCCAAATGTCGACATCCGTTTGCCAGGCATCTCACGCCAACATCGGAGACTCGCCTCGTGTTCAGGAGCACTATGGATCTCAACTTGTTGCATCCTTCACCAAGATGCCTGATCCCAGCGTTTGTCACTTTTCTGCAATTAGATATGTCGATATGGCGCAATTCTTTGCTCCAGCTGGATAACCACGAGAGACCGGTATCTGATATCATCTCACATCCATGCAAATTGATGGAGAGAAGAGATTGGCACGCCTGTCCGATCTGTAACAATGCCACGTCTGTTATTCTGAATGGCATGTCGCTCCTCCGAATGTTGACTTCCGAGAGATTCGGACAACTTTGAGACAAGAATGACAATCCAACATCACTGACCAGTTTGCACTCGCGCAGATTGAGCTGCCTGAGTTCCTGTGCACTTTCAGCCAATACCTTGATCTCCTGGTCGGTCACGAAGGCACAGAAGGAAATGTCAAGGCTTCTCAATCTCTTGCAGCCCTCAAAAATTTTCAGGAACGCCCATGGTTGGATTTGCCGACAGCCTGATAACTTGAGCGTTACCAAGTTGCGACAGTTTTGGCCCAGTATCCCAAATCCGGCACCGTCGACGCCCAGGCAGCCTGAGCACGACAGCTGCTGAAGCTTACGGCACCGTTTGGTGACAGCAGCAAGTCCATCTCCCGTAATACTGTATGCATTGTCCAAATTGAGCGACTGGAGGCTCGAGGTGCACCCCGACAGCGCATGCAACCCTAGGTCTGTGATCTTCTCGGCACCCGAGAGATCGAGGGACAATAGGGGACAAGTGGCCGAGTTGACTGCAATGTGCCCGAGGCAGTCGTCCGAGGCAACAAGGCTCCACTGCGTTAGATCCAAATGTGGCCCGTAGAGAAGTTCTGTCGGCACGCATTCGTAGGGCAGGTCGTTTCTAATGGTCTTCTCCACAGCTGCAAGTGCGGACGGAACCAAGTCTTTCACCGACTTGACCTTGCCATTGAAGCTTTTCTTGGTTGGCATTGCAACGGGCGTGTTTGAGCTTTGGCTGGGCACTGCCGTCCTCTTCTTGGCTGCTCTTCTTGGCTTTGCGCTCGGCTTGGATTTCCGACCTACTACCACGCGTACGAGGCCAAGCTGGGCCCCAAAAAGAGACTTTTACAACGGGCTGAACTCGGTGAACTGAATCTGTTTCTTGAGGGGTTAAACTGGGACGATTTCGAGTGAAAAGTTCAAATTTTGAAATATAGGGTACAATCTTCTCAGCGTGCCCAATTGACTCTCGTGACTGGTACGTGGCTGCACTGAGGCAAAGGGCCGTTGGCAAACGAGCTCCTGGTATCGTTTAAGGTATGAATCTTAGTTTTATAAATCTAACAGGACCAGGTATCATACCATACCATGCCTAAGATAAGTACGTCTATCGTGGCTACAGCACCCCAGGGCTGATTATGATCAACTTGTGGCGAGGTCATGAAAGTCGATCAAAAAGCTCCGGCGAGTAAGAAACTGAGCCCGATAAAGTAAATCAAAGCTCAAACGCCGTTAATTCGCGTGTTAATAAATGGTCAAAGTCGCACCCAGCTGAATCTGTTTCTTGAGGGATTAAACTGGGACGATCGATAGGACCCCTGCCCAAGCCGCGTTTACACGGCCTCAGATACTGCAGGATCAGTACCTCCTATTACCCCTTGAAAAGGAAGATATGCCAGAATCGCATAGACCAATAACTGTAAACGTGCCTCCCAACACAGCGAGCACTCCCGTAATATAATCATACCAACTTCGCGTTTCCTCAACGAAGGACACCGAAATGGGGGACAAATCGTAAAAGAACTTGGCCTCTGTTAGAAGGAAAACGTTGTTAGTGATACTCAAGTGGAACGGAACGGAACGGGTCAAACAAGATTGCAGAAGACTGACCTGGTACAACGTGATGCCGATATGTTGAAAGTTGGCTGTTCTGCAGGATTCTATACACACGTCGTGCCTTCTCTCGTGCCCAGTTAAGAATCTTTCCTACTCCAAATTCTGTGGCGACAACCCTCAAATAATGATGGTATGCCTGGTGCAGCTCTGTCACGTAGACATTTCCGTCCATGGGGTGGAGAGATTTGGCGAATCCCTTCGGTATACCGGGCAATCCCTTTTCTTCAACATAACGTTGTGTTTCGGGATCTCCAAATGAAAAGTGATGCACAATGTGCGACAAATTGGTCATATGAGCGGCGATGGCATGCCCGTAGGACTGAGCATGAATGGTGAAACCTCCTGGTGACCTATCCACAAGGAGATGGCCAGAGAGTTGACAGCCGGGATATGGCGATGAGACATTCCAGGACAATCTAGGGGCTCTGTAGCTGGTCAACGCATTATTCCATTCTTCTTCTTCTTCATCGCGGACAACTCTTTGTCTCGCAACTGCAATGTTTGCGGCATAGAGTTGGAAGTTAGTGAAGGCTAGATCGCAGTCAAAGGAACGAAAATAGCACAAACTCTTACACTCCTCAACTCTCTGCATTTTCAACTCTCCAGGCTCTCTGTACATGGCTTCAATGTGCTTCAACCAGAGAACGAGCTCCATAACAGTGCGATGACCATTGTAGTCATTCGCTGCTTCCCCATCGACAAATATTCTCAAGGTTGGATATGCCTTAACATTCTGATCCTTGCAAATAAGAGGATGGGCACTGCAGTCCAACTTAGTGATGAGGACTGGTGCCAGACGATTGACAAGACTTTCGTACTCATCCTCAGAGAAGTCATCGTCTCCAATGTTAAGTTCTTTCAAATGCTCGTCGACCAAAACAATTGACGCATCAGTCACTATTTCTCCCATGGCTTCCCAAGAAGGTGCAAAATCTTCGCAGACGGGAGAGTTGCTAGTGTAGAAGTTGACAAACACGAAAGAGAACTCTTTCAATGCTGTGCCGGCAGTTTCCAAGGAAAATGTTAGCCCGAAAAGTAATTTATAAGCCCAAATCAAAATAGGTGCGCACCATAAGGGAAAGTCTTCTCGTTCAAAGAAATGGCATCTTCTCCATCTTTGTGCAAATCATCTATCGTTTCGTACACTGCTGGATCCCAAAGCTCTACATCATCCTGATGCCAGTTTCGCGCCTCAAAGCGCTGCTTCACGCCTTCCGCATCCACTGGATACTTGCGCACGTTTTTGGTGACATTCTTCTCAAACCCTACTGTTGAATACACGTCAACACTTGCATGTTCACAAGGTAAGTCCATCATGGTGATGTCAAAGTTCAACTGGATGCGCTGATCGTCGTCGCCATTGTGATTGAGCAAAAGATCCGTTCCCAGCTTGCTGGAGAAGTATTCCTTTGTCTCGAGCACAAACAAGGCGCTCATAGACACTATGGCGATGGCCGACATCATTCTCCCGCAAAGGGAGGATTCTGTTAGATCAGATGGCACCCGCTGATACAACATGTTCACTATATTTATTTGTCGTGACGTTGCGGATATGATTTGTGAAGTGATGACTATCTCACATGTTACTGATCTGATATTTATGGCCAGTTGGTGACCGCCCCTTCCCGGCTCCCGGTTCCTGGCTCCCGGCTCCTCGATCAGGGAGGAGGCGAGGGCCTGGTAGCGATGGGTAGGAAGTACTTCTAGGAAGGACTGGAGGACGAGGATGCAAAGCATAAAAGTACAATACCTCCTATCGGGGCGCCTTTGATCGAGTAGAGCCCCCCTCTCGAGAGAGGGCATAGGAGGAATCGAACGGCTTTGCTCGGGGTGGATGGGGACAGGGGCATATCCGACCCATTGTCAATTGCATTTTGACAACCCGTCTGGTCGGTTGTGCCCTCGAGAGGCGAATGAGGCGTTTCTTGGACTGAACGGACATACTTTCACTTAGGTACAGCGTGGAACATGCTCCGTCAATCTACCTACAATAGGTACCTACGCGAATTGACGTGGGAATAGGTAGTGAGTTTTATTGATTCTTCCACCACGGACAGCTTCCACGGTCGAAAAACCGACAAAGTAAAAGCTTCGTTCGTACGTGCTGTGATCTATGTAGTTAATTAAACCACAACATCTTTGTAATTCATTTTTTTGCCCCACCCAGAGTGAACCAAAGCACAAGCTGGGATAAAGGATATATCATTGCAAGACACTGGATGAAAATTATGCCTGGGCATACCTTTTTGAGGCCCCGTTAGAACAGAATTTTGGACAGTGTGGTGCTAAGGGGGATTCGGAGGAAAGAAATTCGCGAGAGAGTGGGCTCACTGCAGCGAAATTTCTAGAATCGTGGGTCTGGATAGAAGCAACCCAGCTACCGCGAGGTGCTGAGTAAGATTGGCCGTTGGCAAAACGAGCTCCTGGTATCGTTTACGCATCTTAGATATAAATCTAACGAACACAACAATCCACCATAAGGTAGCAACCAGATTGAACTGTATGCGTCGGTTCTGAGGCCTTTTTGCTGTTATTTGCGGAGTTGCAGCCTGAGTTGTCTCTTGTGAGAGTGGCCCTTCTCTGACATGGAACAGAATATAGACTTCCTCTGAGCTTTGAGGCCAGTTTTGAGGGGGTGGGGGATCCTCTGATACCCCCCAGGACAATACCCTCAACCCCCACTGCTACCATACCACCTTCAGCATTCGCAGATGTTCAGCAATAATTGCGCAGTTTGAATCAATCATTGCTTCTTTGATCCCCAAACAAAGTGTTAGCACAGTTATTTCTAATTAAATCTGAGAGGACTTGACTCATGGATGTAACCCCTTCCTGCGATTCTTGAAAGCCTGTCTCTTTGCTGCATGCGAGTTTGGCTTCCGCTTGTACTTTGAGAGTGCATTTTTCGCATTGAATACTTTAGTCCTTGTGTCTGCCTTGTCGCGTTTGGAATTGTGACGTCTTTTTGCTAAATACCTCTTTTCCCCTCGCTGGCGTTTCTCACCAGGGGACTTCGAAAAGAAGACGTTTACTTCGCGAAGGCGACGCAATACCTTTTTGTTTGTCATGGAGGAGGATGCTCCATCTTGAACACTGAACAGTAGCAAAAGTAAAATGACGAGGAGTGATCGCATCGTTCGATGAATGAAAAAAATGAGAGGTGGGAAACCGAAGAGGAAAAAAAGGTTTTCTTCTGAAACCAAGAGCTGAAATGTGGACACGTTGGAACCTCTCGGCCCCCCTCGCATGTAACAACGATGAAGTCGTATTCGGAGTCTTCTTTCCAGACCATCCAAACAGACCCAGATGGCTACCTCGAGAACTATGGCAATCGGAAGCTGGTATCCAATAGTGGATGCCAGACCGAAACGTCCCTTGAAGATGATTTTCTTCAGCCCGAAGGCGTTGCGACGGAAATGGACGACGAAAGCGACAGCGACTCGTCGGTAGACAACGAAGAGGAACTGCAACGACGGCTCAATCCGACCACCCCTCAAGACTTCGAAACGCTGCAGTCAGAGCTGCTTCAATGGCGTCGCCGCGAGGAGCGAAAGATCGCGATCACCGCCCGCACCGAGGAGCACAGGCAAGAGATGAGGCGACTTCTTCTGAAGAAGGAGGCACACATCCTGCGCAAGATCGAACAGCTCAAGAACTCCGCAACGGACAAGTGGAAGACGGAGAGGATAGAGCACACGATGGACACGATGGGCCGGCCGAAGCAATGGGAAATCAGCGATGGCTCGATCGTCGGCGTGGATACCCCGGAGACACACCGCGCCAGGGAGATGAGGGCCATGTACGACGAACTGAACGAGAGCGTTGAAAGAGGTACGTAGATAACACTCAAGCTGCTGCAGCTTCACCCTCATTCTACGCTCACTTCGCGCTGCGCAGCCGCAACGAGAATCGAGCTGCTCGGAAGGATCAAGGCCTTCGTCGACGCCATCGACCACTGCGGGCTCGCCAAGGACGTGTCCTCCCTGCTGGACCGCGAGCTGCAGATGCTGCGCCGGGGCACCGACTTGGGGCCCGAGTTCATGGACGGGATGAGGAAGCGCCTGTCCAACCAGTTCACGAAGCTGGTGACGAGGCTCAACTCCGAAACGGCGGGGATCGGTCGCGTGCCCCACGCGCCTGCGACCAAGGCGAAGTTCGAGTTACAAAGGCCCAACACAATGAAATGAGCTGTTCGACACACATGAGGAGGTATTGAGCAGTACATAACAACTTCACAGGCAGTCAGATGGTGTTCGACTCAACCAGGCCTCAACCGGGCCTTGATAGTATGCGCTGAGAAATATGCACTCTGGAGAGGACCACCCAGTGTCTGCGCCTCTCAGTTGAAAAACTTCAATTGTCATGCCCCCGAAGCGCTCTTATCAATACCCTCGTTGCGCCTCATCGTGTCGTGTAGTTCGGCACAGATCTGAGCCAGCTGAGCACTCTCTCTTTTCAGTGAAAATTATGTTACAACCATTTTCCTATTCTCAGTCATAGCGCTTAGTTCCCCCCCGCCATGGCGGCGACCTCCGCAGCGAAGTCGTCCTGCTTCTTCTCGATGCCCTCGCCCACCTCGATGCGCGTGAACCCGATCATTTTGGCCCCGTTCTCCTCCAGGAGCTTCCCCACCGTCCGGTCGTTCGTCTTGACGTACTGCTGGCTCACGAGGCAGTTCTCCGAGAGGAATTTGTTGAGGCGTCCCTCGACCATCTTCTTGATGATGTCCTCCGGCTTGCCGCTGTCGGCCACCTGCGCCGTGAGGAACTCGCGCTCCTTCTCCACGTCCTCGGCGGGGACGTCCTCCTTGGTGGCGTAGGGCGGGTTCATCGCCGCGACGTGCATGGCCACGTCGGTGCACAGCTCGGGCGTGCCCCCCTCGATCTCCACGAGGACGCCGATGCGCTGCATGTGCACGTACGCGCCGGTGACGGTGTCGTCGTTCCCCCGCGCCGCGACGCGACGCACCTGGATGTTCTCCCCGATCTTGGACACGAGGCCCGCGCGGACGTCCTCGAGCGAGGAGCCGTCGACCGACGACGCCATCAGGGACTCCACGTCCTCCCCCTCCAGCCCCGCCGCGGCCGCGGCGGCCTGGTCGGCGAACTTCGAGAACGAGTCGTCCTTCGCGACGAAGTCGGTCTCGCAGTTCACCTCCACCAGGACGCTCCGCCCGCCGACCTTGGCCGTGGCGATCTTCCCCTCCGCGGCGATGCGGGAGGCCTTCTTGTCGGCCTTCGCGAGTCCCTTCTTCCGGAGCTCCTCGGCCGCCGCCTCGACGTCGCCGTCGAACTCGGTCAGGACCTTCTTGCAGTCCATCATGCCGGCGCCGGTGGCCTCGCGGAGCTCCTTGATCTGGGCGGTGGTCACGGCGAAGAGGGACGTGGGCGACCGCCGCGCGAGGGGGACGGCGGAGGGCGCGAAGGCCGTGGCCATGGCGGCCGAGAGGGCGAGGGCGGCGGCGACCTTCATCTTCTTCGTTCGATGTTGGGGGTGACTGTTTCGGGAAATAGTGCGAGCGTCTCTAGCTACTAGGTTCGTGCGACTGCTATGGCGGCGGAGAACAATGGTTCGAGGTCGAGCTAGGTCGAAGGCGAAGGTCGAAGGTGTGAGTTTGTGGTGAATGATTCAGCCCATGATTCAGCCAGGAGCGAGTTTAGTGATGGATCACGATCAGACTGGGGTTCGCATCTAAATCCTTCGTAGTCTTTTGCTATTTTAGTAAGAAACCACCAGCTCTCTTGCCCTCTTCACGGTTCCGCCAGACTCCGAGATTCAA
>JALLPA010000658.1:0-13589 GCA_036939895.1 Thalassiosira exigua
CTTTTGCAGCACATATTCGCGCGGTCCAGGCGCCGTGTGGGAGTGGCCGTAAAACGGGACAAGTTTGGGGTTGCCAAAGACGTCACTTTGGTCAATATGAGATATTATACTGACCCAAAGTGCAATTGCAATTCTTGTGAGGAAGGTGAATCAAAAGAAGAATCAAACCAAGTTGTGAAGTCAAAAGCATGGAATAGAACTGATGCCTTCACTTGGATTGTGGAGCACGCCAAAAAAAGAGGCAAAAGGAGTGTTGTCAATTTAAGCTATGGAGTGGATTTGAACGATGGTGATTATGAAGAACAAATCAAGGCAGAAAAGGAAGGCATTGATAATTTGATCGAAGCAGGTATCGTTTTAATTGTTGCAGCAGGAAACAGGGGGGAAAATCGGAATGCATGTGAAACTTGGCCAGCCAACTACAACCAAGAAAACGAGGCTGTCATTACCGTTGGGGCTACAACCAAGACTGACAAATTGAAGCCGGATGCTAATGAAAAGGGTTATAACACTGGGCCATGCGTTGACATCTTCGCACCCGGATGGGAAATCATGTCGTCCATTGCGACAGAAAAGGAAGGAATTCCAAGTCAAAGTAATACTTTGACTCGCAAATTGAGCGGGACTTCCATGGCAACTCCCCACGTCGTCGGGGCTGCAGCTCTGATTCTCGAGCAGCATCCTAAGTGGACCCCTCTACAGGTTAAAGACGAGCTCATCCGTCGTTCTTCTAAGGGTCAAATCAAGGACATCGAAGAGCGTGGGAAGGGTGCCCCAAATCGAATTTTGTACACCCTTGCTCCGTCCACGCCCGAGCCGACTCCCAAGCCCACGCCCAAGCCGTCCAAGCCCACGCGCAATCCGAAGACTCCCAAGCCACCTGGCTCAAAGGGGGGCAAAAAGGAGGCGAAGGGTCCCGGTCCCTCCAAGTCCGGGAAGAAGGGGACGTCATCTGATAGCTTATTCGACGATTCGACACACCCTTCGTCTGATGTTTTTCACGAAGAGTCTACGTCCAACGATCGCCATAGGGGAAGATCCAAGAGAAGCCGAATCGGTGATTAGTTTTAACGGTGGGAAGGCTTTTATCGCAGCGATGGTTGTTGTTACGTGTCATAGGATTTGGTGTTGGATTGCGTTTGGAGTGTGGGAGTCTTCAAAGTGGAAATTAGTGATCCTAGTTTTCTGGTTAGAATGTAACGTCCATAGTTTTCTTATGGTATGGTGATTATGACTACTGCATTCTGCCAATACATCCCAATGGGCCGTGCATATAAATATACTCAGGCATCGTCATCCCACCTGTCCACGGAGTTGCTGCTTTTGTGGGACCATCTGTTGTCGTGCCACAGGCCGTTGCCCCATCCGCTGTGGTTCCATATAGGGCTAATGGTAGGACTCTTAGAGTGGGGCGATGATCACAGTCCCAGCTATCGCCGCCGCCGCCATCCTAGGAGTCGATGCTTCCGCCCTTACCATTGTCGCCGGCGTACGTTGCATCCACTTTCTCTGCGTTCACTTCCTTGGGCCTGGTCTCGTTATGACATTATTTGGTGAGCTCGGTGAGGGTCGTAAGACCTGCGCCTCCTCTTTTGTGGCCTTGCCTTTTGTTGTCCCTCCTTTCGTGGCCTCGTCTCTTGTGTGCGCCCAGATTTCAACTGGCGTGGAAATTGCGAGGCGGCGCCTCATAATCTGTTGTTTCGCTAAATGTATCTTTCGTCGTTGCCTCACCTGTCCGCACCGGGGCCAGTGCGAAGGAGCGCACCGCAGAGCAGCGCCCGTCGGAAGATTTCCATATCTTTTTGTACAATATCAGGGATTGTACCGGCGCATCGTTTGCTACCACGCGTGCGATCTGTGTCCACGAGACCTCTCCTAGTATCGCCGTGAGGTTGGTTTCGAGGCCCTATCGTTGTCCTATCGATCGTGGCCGTGTTAAGCCACTTCTCTCTACGAACCCGTTCGAGGAGGCGATATTCAACCGTGGAAATGAATGGCCTCACACGATGGGAGATCTGCCCAAGTACTACAGTCTCCAGCCCTCGACACTAACGTCATTGGGGTTGTACAATCTTTCTTTTGCATGGAATGATATCTCAGCAGCAGCACGTTCAACTCTGCATCTCGTGCCTGGCATGGGGCCCAAATCCAAGCACCGAGATGATCATGAGGGTCCCCGTGGATCATATGGCGGACCGAAAGGCTTTCAACCATATCTTTGTTCGGCATGGAAATTCTCTGGCCGGCGTTCCACATCGAAAGAATGAGAGCCAAATGGAGTGATCGCAAGACAACAGAGTACGATCAAATTTTCAGCTTCCACGAGGGACATCGGTGCATCCCCTCATCGTCGAAGCCGTCTGCGACACGTTGGGGTGATAGACGCAAATCACGTTGAAGCGAGGGTCGTTTTTTCATGCACGAACAAATATTCAATACTTACTGTATTACCTATTATGGCTCAACTCAAGGGGTGGGCTGGCAGCTATCTACGCTACGGGGCCGTACATAGGTAGAAGTAGGTTTGTATCATATTTATCTTACCATCTCTTCTATCGTAGAAAAAACGCGCGATGTCGTCCTTTTAGGCCGGCATCAAACTTACATTTGCACCATCTCGTTTGGTCTCGTTTTAAAAAAAATCTTGTAATGAAGGATCCAATACAAAATAAAATACGTAGGAAAGTTCTGAATTATTTTCCACTAAGTTTCTCGGAGTCCGATGTCATTCTTGCCCGAGTTTCGTTCAGACCATTTCGGACCATGGAATTGAGGCAAAGCCAAATTTTATTGGTATTTTTACATCGTCTGAGCTTTGGTAGAGAAGGATAGAGCAATTTCAAAATGGCCGGAGTTTGGAAGACCCACCTAAACGTGTGGCATAAAGGTCCCTCCGTCACATTATTCCTAACAATATGTATTCATAACAGGAACAGCTCTGGCAATTGCCAACTGCCACGAACTTCATCGCTGGTTCTGGACAGCGCAAGTAGAGTGCACATTAATGGCGAGATCATCATCAACACTGTGCAGTGTCGAGGGAGCTGTTGGAATCTGTAGCAACACGTGCACATCAATTAGAGTGTACATTCACCAGTTTATCTCTATGTTTCCCTAAGATCGGGGGAGGGGCAGCGTTTGCGTGTCATTGCTGAATGCGGGATGCAGTGAGCAGAACTAACCATCTGGATAAACTGCAATGATCATCACCTAGCCTAGCCTAGGGCCTCTCTGAGGTCAGGTGCAGCATGGACTGCTGTTTTTCTTCCCCTGAAGGTAAAATCCATGGTCATCATGTAGAATTGTCATGGCAAAGGTGCACAAGTGCGTTTCTTCCAGTATTTGTGAACTCTTGTGGTGTCATACGGCAACTGTGTGCTTGTTGCTGTTGCTGTGATAAGAAAGCTATTCGCATGCTGGCTGCAGTGGTCAGCCACAGCTCTAGGGATAGCCATAGGACTCAAACTTCATTGCTGGCCTGGAACAGTGTGTGAGGCACATATTATTAGCAAATTGTCATTACTGTTGTGTATAGTACCGGATGATATGAAAGCATCATTCAAATACAAAGCGAGCAGAGTACATTATTCAAGTGAGCCACAATTGGACACAGGGAGTTCTCCTGCAGCAAAGACTGCTGACTGGCTTGATGATCTCAACAGGGATATGCTTCACTGAAAAAATAAGGGCAACCTTTGTAATTTTTCAACCTTTGATATTAAAATTGAGAGTATTTATTTCACAGCTAGTCATTGTTGCAAGAGTATCAGTAATATCTACAAACTAAATAAAAATATTTGTATTTTAACACTGCTTTTACACCGCTTTGGTAAATTAAAAACATGGAAAGGGCATTGAAAATAAAAACTAAATATGAATATTTGAATTTTGTCACCGCTTCACCCCTCTTTGGTAAATTAATAGACATGGACAGGGCATTAAAAATGAACAACAAGAACAACGATAGACAATAAAGCCCATCAAAAAAATAATGCTCACAAACGAGATACCGTCAGAGATGATGTGCATGTGGTTCATAGAAAATGTGCAATAGACTAATAAATTTAAATGAGAAACACAACAACCTCGAACAGCAGTTTCAAATGCTACGACGGGATACACCCGCGATAGGAAACACCCATTAGTAGGTCACCTTACCAGAATCATAGAATTTCATGGTGGAACTCTGGTGAACAATTGAACACACCAAAAACAAAATACATACGCCCAATCTTGCAATCCAACTATATCTCCAGCAACCAAATAATATACACAACAACATGTCATGCTTGTGCCCGTGTGCGTACACTTCCATGATGGTAGGTACAGGTACCATCTGATACCGTGATGCATCCATACACGTGACCAATGACTCTCCCAAAGACATACTTGCCCTCGACTGTGCTGTACCTAGAAGACGTGCACCCTGCCTTGATTACAAGACAGACAAACGAGACAAACCATCCCCAAAGATCAAATCATATGCCCCGTAATGGTAGGAACCCCAATGCAACAACGATAAACAACACCATGATGACATGTGCACTCAGTGACATACAGCATGTAATGGTACAAACCCAAGATTGCATACAGGTCCGCAACAGAACACACATGCCATACAACCCAGCAGCAACATGCGCCGGCAAAGGCACAGCGCCAGCCCACAAGGACATACGCACAACCCCATAACAACATCCGGCGGCCACAACTTCACCCAGGAGACATATACAATTATGATGTGAGCCAAACAAATAATGGAAGCAAATTACTTTTAACTGAGCAGGAGCACTGACATGGTCATGGTAGGGATCTTTTGGGTGGGCTCTGGTTGAAATAATGAGCTCTTGTATGCAATCTGCTGGTACATCCCCACGCCCCACTTCCAGCACATGACGACTGTCCCCAAAAGCAATTGATTTTAGATTTAAGTTTTGAATTGTTGACCGATTATCTCTAACTCTTTCAAGAAAAATTATCAGCTAACTATGTCCAAGGGGAAATTAACTTCCCCGAGACAACTCTCCTCATGTGACATCAAGGGGAACATTTTCCCGAGGGGAAATGAATTAACAGCCATTATCATTATTATCATGAAAATTATTTTTGTTCATTGATCGTTGTTTTATGTTTGTGTTTTGTTATTTATTTGTACATTGTACTGGTGGCTGCCGGAAAACCCAATCAAAGGTTTGATTCTCTCAGAGGCTTTAAACACCTGCCTTGTACTCGCAACAAAATATCAGGAGGTACTCCACAACAAATCAAACATTGGGGATTCAAACAAGCCGAAAAACGATCCAAGATGTTAAGGCAAAATGCCAATCACTGCACCTCAATTAGAGGGCGACGACCAACCATCATTCCCACGGCCTGGATCTCCTTGATAGGTTCAACCAGATCCCCTTAGTCCGAGACTCATAGTCCATTGTGATAGCATATCATGCCCCACCCCGAACATACTTTCCGAATGTTACGGGGTGCTACCATGCTGCTCCACAGAGATCGTCGCGGCCGACCGCGACCGCGATCCCCTTCGCGATAGACTCGCCTTGTGAGGGCGGGAGCCGACGACTGCGACATTTTCCCTTTCGACAAAAAGGCCGGGCGCTCGGGCCTCTCGCCTTCCCGGCCCGCGTGGCCGAATGCCTCGCCCAGCGCGTACGATGCGTCGACGATATTCCCTTCTCGTCCGAACCCGGGGAGCGGTCCGAGCGTCGACGTCGCGCGCCGCCGAAGCCCAAGCGAGGAGGGAGGGGTCGTACGACAGCTCCTACGCCCCACCCCATGCCGGGAGCCACTCGCGTGCGGGGAGAGCTTGGAGTCTCGTCGTTCGTGAAAGGGCGTCATCACGAAACGCGCCCTCTCTCCCGGACCGGGACGAAAGCCGCCCGAGGACCGCCCCAACGTACGACGACCTCTCTCGGGGGGTCGTCGTCTCCAGGGGGACGAAGACGCCCCCCCCCTCCCCCCACCACCACCCGCGGGCACCTTCGCCCCGGCCTTTTCGGAGGTTTAGGTCCCTCCCCCCTTGGGCGTCCGTTCCGGCCTCCCTTCGAAGGAGGCCCGGCGGATGACAATCGAAGCGGTGAAAAAGTCATTTGCTGCTTGACCCAGTTTTGGGGGGAAGTTCCGCTAAGTAGTGACGAAGTTTTGTCCGTTTCCACGAGCGGGCGTCATACATACAACAGCGAGAAAACCTCAACGCACGCAACGGATTTCCGCCGGAACGCTGGCGAGACCGTATCTGTTCCTACAGGTGGCGACGCGCCGGCCGGATTATCTGCGACGAACGTGAGAACGTACTTACATGTGAAAGGATACCTCGTCGAAATCGACTTCCTGCCGACCGACGCCGCATGACATTTACATAGACATCGCATCACAGCGCGTGTTATGAACCGCGCGGACCAGGACGACAATGCACATCAACATGGCTCATACACAGCCTGCCCCCGCCGCCCCGTCGTTTCGGCGCATACCATACTCGCCCGACGGACGCACGCTCGAAGGATTTCGATGGCACAGAGCCCGACGACGCCCGCATCGAGTCGCCGACGAACACCGCCACCTCGAGAAAAATCGACGAAACTCAACCGCGACATCATGCGACCGCGCTCGGCGTCCGCCGTCGCTTCCTCCGCCCTCTGTCTCGCCTTCCTGACCGTCCGGGCCGCCGCCGCCGCCGCCGTCCCCGCGGCGCCCCGAAGCGCCCGAGGAGGCGCGGAGGACGATCGCGATGCGGAGGGCGAGAATGTCTACGCCTGGGCGATGGCCGACTCGTACGCTCGCGAGTTGGAGGCCGCGGACGACGACGACGACGGCGCCTTCGTGGGAGAGGGCAAAGAGACGGAGTCGGCGGTCCTCGCGAGCCCTCGATTGGAAGCCGGCGAGTCTGAATTGGAGTTGGGCCCTCTGTCCACGCCCGAGCTGGAGCCGCAGGAGTGGGAATCCGACGAGCTGCTGAACGATCTCGAGACTCTGTCCATGCCTCAGTTGGAGCCGCTGGAGCCTCAAGAGTGGGAATCCGACGCGCCGATCTTCCTCGGGTGGCGAGAGGAGGAGGAGGAAGAGGGTCTGTCCGTGCCCCGAGTCGAGGCCCTTTCCGAGCGCGATTGGAGCGAGCTCGAGCCGCAGCCGATCCCTTCAGAGCGGCCGGGTTCGGATTGGGAGCCCATTGCAGCCGAGAGGCCGGAAGAAAGCGAGGAGGCCGCGTCGAGGCCGCTGCTCCAAGCAGAGCTCGGGCTGCTCGACGAAGAAGAGGCTCCCGCCGCAGCTCCGGTTCTGGCCGCGTCTCCGACGGCTCCGTCGGCGACCGCGCGGCCTCCCGAGCCTCCGACCGGAGCTGCGGATCCGGTGTTGGTCGTGGTCGCAGACCCGCTCAGCGACGAATCGGCGGACGACGGACCGATCTCTCAGACGGCTCCGCCTGTGACCACGCGGCCTTCCGAGCTCTTCGATCGCGCCCCGACGATGGCTCCGGCGGCGGCGGCGATCGAGGGCGTCGCCGCAGACCCCGGCGAGCCGGCGGCGGACGGACGCATACCTCAGGACAGGTACTTGGTCTCGTCGGCCACAGCGACCTTCCTGGACGTCCTCGCGAGCGACTTCTCGGGCACCCGCTTCGTGGGCGTCGTGACGACGACCAGCCCGGAAGGCAGCGGGATCTGCTCTACGGACGTCGCCAACAACGGCCTCATCTACACGCCTCCAAGTCCGACCTTCGAGGGCGAAGCCTCGTGCACGTACGACAGGTGCCTCAAGGGGCCCATAGCCATTTGTGAGGGCATACGCTTGATCGTTCGATCGACCCCGAGTGAGTTTCTGCCTGCTTCGTGCAGGGCTCGGACGCGCCGAATTTTTCCCAGCGCTTTTTTCGCCTAAATAACTTCACGCCGTCGTACCCGTTCCGTCCATGTGAAACGGCCAGACCCCGCCGTCGCGACGATCAAGGATCGATTCACCGTGTCGTCCAACGTCACTGCGATCGAACTGGACGTGCTCGCCACCGACTCGATCTTGAACGCCGACCCCTCCCTTCCCCTCTTCTTGGCCGAAGTGGGAGGGCCCGGCCGCGCAGGAGAGGGGACTTGCTCGCCGGGTCCGCGGGACGACAGCCGGGTCGACCTGGTCGTGGTGTACGATCCCCCCGACCCTACCTCCCAAGTCGACGTGGTGTGCACGTACAAAGCCTGCTTCGAGGTTAGGGGCGAGCGAGTGTGCGAAGACGGATCGGTGGAGATCGCGGCGACGTCCGGTGAGAGCGATCTTCGTCGTTGGGCTCGGTTTGTAACGGCGCATGTTGAACCTGCCCTCGACGCTCGCCCCGAACCTAACTTCCTTTCGCCTGGGGTTGCCCGCAGTCAACAACCCGACCGTCGCGGCGACGTACGACGAACGCACGGTCTTCCTCGGACAGACGTGGGACCTGAACGTGACGGCCAACGACGCATCCCTGAATCCGCCGGGCCGGCCGCTCGTCGTCGCCAACATCGATTTCAACGCAAGCGGGGGAAGGGGAAACTGCACCGCCGATGGGACCGGCGTGAAGTTCACGCCCGCCGAGAACTTCATCGGCGTGGCGACCTGCCAGTACACGGTCAGCACCGACGACGGCGACGTCCCCTTCGTGAAAGCTTCCGCGCAAGCATCCGTCCGGATCACTGTGGTGGGCGGTGAGTTACCTTCCTCTCGCCGCGTTCTATTTCTCTCGCTCCTCGTTTTCGCGCCCCGAACACCCCTCGGAGAAATCCCCCGCCGATTCGCGTTTCCGACACTTCGATCCGTCCGCCCCCGCCCCGAACAGCTCCCACGCAGGCTCCGACGGCCCCTCCCACCCAACCGCCCACCGCGGCGCCCACGGCCCCTCCCACCGCACCGCCCACGTTCGCGCCCTCCGCGCCTCCCACGTCCGCGCCCACGGCGCCCCCCACGACCCCGCCGACGTTCGCGCCCACCGCGCCCCCCACGATCCCGCCCACCTCCGCGCCCACGGCCCCTCCCACCGCGGGGCCCACGGCGGCGCCCTCCGCGCCGCCCACGGCGGCGCCCACCCGCGCCCCGTCCCCTCCCACGACGCCGCCCACGTCGTCTTTCACGTCGGCGCCCACGTCGTCGCCCACCCGCGCCCCGACGGCGTCGTCCTCGAAGGGGGGGAAGAAGTCGTCGTCGAAGGGCAAGTCGCCCAAGGGGACCAAGTCTCCCAAGGGGCCCGGTCCCTCGAAGGGGGGGAAGAAGGAGGGGACGACGAAGGCTTCTCCTACCTCCGCGGCGAGCGGGGGGAAGAAGTAGTCCTCGGCGTAGGAGGGCGTCGGGGGCGAGGGGACGAAGGAGGCGACCGCGGGAGGAGCGGCGGGAGGGAAGGACGCGGGAACGCGATCGGGAGGCGACGGCGCGCGCGACGCGGCGGACGATCCCGCGTTCGGCCGTCTCGACGAGGGAGGCTCCGAGAAGATCGGCGAGGAGAACGCGAAGGAGGTCGGGGCGGACGCCGATGCGACGCGCGCCTCCGCCGATTCCCTTCGCGAAGAGTCGGCGTCCGGCGATCGCGACAAGGGAATCCAAGCGAAGCTGAAGGGGGGATTGAGTCGCGTCGATGTACAGATGTTTCGCACCGCCGATGCCCGCTTATGGTTTGTGGGCGTCGGTGTTTGATTGCTCCAAAGTATGGAGAGTAAATCGTAGTTTACAGGTAGAATAGCATGTGCTTTTCCCAAATGCATGTCTCAGCTGAAAATGCCGTGGAAATAAATTCGTGCTGTTTAGTGCTGTGTGCCTTAACGAGAGGTCACAAAAGGCATATGGTACAGATGGAAGTTTAGCATAGTAGCTTGTCACGGGGGATGGTTTTGTTACACCTCCAGCTGCCCAGGTATGAAAGTCGATCGTGTCAGGCATTCAAACTTTTACAATCGTGGTGGGGGTTTGTATGATTCTCTTACTCTCCCACAAGCAGTACAATGATAGTATCTTATCTATTACCATTACTTCCTGTTAATATGATAAAACAAATTATGACAGATTAAATCTTCTTGGTTTGCTTTGTTACAACTCCAGCTGCCCAGGTATGAAAGCCGATCGTGTCAGCCGATCAAACTTTTAGGGTCTTGAAGGGTTTTTGTAAGATCCTCGTACTATTCCACAAGCATTACATTGGCACCGCCCTTTATCTATTACCATTACTTTCTGTTAAAAACAAATTATGACAGATTGATCTTTGCACTTTGATGGACTAAAGTGTGTCACACATCATATAGGTACCCCCAAGCAAGGTGCCTCAATGTGGGCACGTCTAAGTATCACAGACCCAATCTACCTGTTGACACCCCTTGTGATATCAAATAAATATAATAAGATACTGTAGTTTAAATGTTGAATTGTTTGAAAATGCCTCTAAAGATGAAAAATAGTGGTTAATTTTGGTCGTGCCCAAATTAGCTAATTATTATAAATATTTGTTAAATAAAATCGATCCGCTCAATCGCCAGCAATATTTCAGCAAACTACCTATCGGCCACTCTTATTTCTTAAATTCACAATGGCCCGTATAAGCCATTTCCTAAGTTTTTGTGTTCAACAGCACCAATTAACGAATTCTTAAAATAATTCATTGTTTAGACTACAATAGAGCTCTAATTTGGTATTTTTCACTTACGAAACTGAGAGTAAGATTTTCCCTCAGAACTGTCTCAAACTGGTTTGGACTCCCCAGGGTTCAAGCTTGGGGCTTTATCAGGATAGCAATTTGGTAGCAAATGTCGGTTTGGTATCGGTATTTACCTATACCAACCGTGATTTTTTCGGTATTCAGTACCAACACGCGTTTCAGTACACAACCCTGTTTAGCCGTAGTCCGTGAGTTGTCCCTAAAACAGGGATAACTCACGGATAGCTCGCACCTCGTGAAAACCTGTCAATCTGAGTTATCCCTGTTTTAGGGACACCCCTCGGCCGAGTTCAATCAGCCGCCCTCTGCGCCCCTCTATTTTTGGCGAACACCGTCGATACGCGCAGTAGTTATTCTTCAGTTATGTCCCGAACAGGTCCCCGATTTTTGGCGCATGTCGGTGGAGAGTGCCGACGGGGTTGATGGCCACGTTCGCTTGATTGCTTACTCAGATAGGCCAATGATCCACAAATTTGTCGAGGAAATCGGCGCTCGGACAGCTTGATCGGAGCACAAAAGTTTGTGTTCCAAATATAGTAATCTTATTTTTAAAAATAGCTCGCAATTTTGTTCCCGCCATAACGTCTATATAGATCCTACGTTAAACAAGGCATTTTTGACAGCGGCTTCGAGTTGTCCCTAAAACAGGGATAACTCAAAATGAACAACTTGACATGGTCCGATGCAGCCGTGAAAGGTCGACTTCGCCATCGACTGGGACCGAATAACCGCCAATAATGGTCGAAGCGGGTGCCGACACATTCACCTTTTGTCTTCCGGTGAAGGTCGCTTCAATTACTTCACCGGTGGAGTCGGCGGAAGGTCACGTAATCGGCGATGCAAAGTAGTCCGAGTTATCCCTATTGTTCGTCCCTATTTTGGCTCGGACTACGGTTAGGGGGGGGGGGTTGATAAGAGGGGGAGATACGTTCGCGTGATGGACCGCAAATTATCACGTGACCACGCCAAGGACAGAGCGTCTCCGCGGCGACGACGCGACGTGCGTGACATGACACGAATCGGCGACGTTGTTCAGCGAACAATAGTTCGAACATAGTAGCCGATATTGTTCGCAAGAGCCTTTCGACTCTTCGTTCGCTGAATCGCCAATCACCTATTGCACCATCGCTCGGCCGCCAGACAGACATTTTTCCAGACATCAGAGAGACATCAGACGATGGCGATGGCCCCCCTCTCGACTGCGGCGGCGCGGAGGAGGAGGAGGACCTGCGTCCTCCGCTGCCCCCTCCTCCTCTCCGTCGCGACGTTCGCCGTCGCCGCCGTCGCCGTCGGCGCCTTCCGCGTCCCCCCTCCCCTCCTCGTGCGCTCCCCGGCGACGCGCTCGCTCCGCCGCCGCCTCCCGACGGCCGCGGCCTCGACGCTCGCTGTAGCCTCGCACCTTCGCCGCTGTCCCCCCTCCTCCGCCTCCTCCGCGACGGCCTTGCGCGGCTTCTTGGACGACCTGTTCGGCGACGACGACGACGACGACGAAGCCCAAAATCCCGACGCGATCCCCCCCGAGTTGCGGGAGGAGATCTACCGCGCGGAGGCCAACGCCCCCGCGGCGCGAGGGCGACAGCGGCGCGTGATCGGGTATATCCTACTGACCGTGACGGGCGTCACGACGGCGTTCTTCAACGCCTTCTTGACCGACTTGCGCTTCGGGGAGGGCAGCCCCTCGGACGACCTGGCGTACTACGGCTTCTCGTGGGTGAACGACAACGTCCTCTTGAATTTCGCGTTCACCAACAAGATCGGCGGCGCCCTCGGGCTGCTGGGGGCGGGATTGGCCGGGACCCTCGCCGAGGTGGAACTACGAAGCAAGAAGGAGAACGCCGAGAAGATCTGGGCCGAGATGCGGAGGAGGCGGAAGGCTTCGGAGGAGGAGGAGACGGGGGGCGGCGACGGGAAGAAGAAGAAGAAGAAGAAGAAGGGCCGGGGGGGGAGGAGGGCTTCGCGGAGGGACATGACGGGGACGCAGAAGAAGCGGCTGTCGGCCCTCGAGGAGCTCATGGTCGACGACGAGGCCGCGGAGGGGAGCGAGGGGACGACCGCGGCCTCGGGGGGGTCGTCCGCGTCGGACGAGAAGGAGGAGGAGGAGGGGAACGAAATCGCGAAGGCGGAGCCCGCCGACGACGCGAAGGGGGGCATCCTGGGCTCGATCCAGGGATTCTACGAGAAGGCCGACGCCATGGCCGCCTCGCAGGCTCTGTTGCTCAACAAGGAGCTGGAAGATCGCGGAATGGTGGAGAAGATCACGGACGAGACGGGGTTGCGGGTCGTGGGGAGGGAAGCGGCGAAAGGGGGACCGGCCGAGAAGGTAACGAAGGGGGAGGGCGAGGATTGAGGATAGGGGGGGGGGATGAGCCAGGCTCGACCTGAAACAATGTTGGCCGTGGCCCCTGGGATGTTACTCTGCCCGTCGTTTGTGGGTGCGCTTCTCTCGTTTCGAAAGGGGAGATGGGAAGCCAACGGACAGATAATGGAGAGAAGGCCGTTCGTGTCGGCGTTGTGAGGATACCTACCGGTGTCGAGCGCGTCGTCGCGATGAGAGAGGTAATAAATAACGGCCACCCTGAGCTAGCTGTGTTCGAGGCTCGCTGAGGTGAGGCCGATGCCGGTCGAAGCGCATGGATACGTGTAGAAGTCTATTTTGAACCAATAAATGTCCAATATGACTGCATGTCATTGGGGCGGAATCAGGACCTCACGGCCTTTCAGCGCACCAGACCAGGTTGTACTTACGTAGTACGTAGAACGGTCTCTGCCCCCAGCGGCTGGCGCGCTGATCACGCGCGAGGGAAAAAAGCATGTTCCCGGCCGAATTCGAAGCAAAATGGAGAATTTTAAATATAGACAATTTGCTGTGATTTTTGCATGAATAATTTTTTATTTTGATATTTATACTTCATAATACTCTAAAATG
>JALLPA010000659.1:0-13582 GCA_036939895.1 Thalassiosira exigua
GCACTTGGGGCCGATGGAGTCTTTGTCAAGGATAGGACGCAATTCCTTGAGGCTGGACATTCCTCTTCCAGAAGGATGACCCAACCTTTTCTCCGCGGAGGCTAGACAATATCAACCAATTACATGAGGTGCATCGTGGCAACATACAGAACAATACTGCAGAGCACAGCACATACCGTCTATGTTTTGGAATGGATGGTGGGCTGAGGGCATCCGCGGAGGCTCAATGAACCATCTGAGGATGCTGTGCTGGCTCAGAAGAGTGCTAGTGGCTCCATGGAGCACCGGGAAAGTCCAACAAGCTCCGATGGCTCCCATGGCTCCTATGTGGTCCGTGGGGATCCCGCTCCCGTGGCAACCCACAAAGAAAGGACTACAGAGGCTAAGTAGGATTGCGAGGCCCCCGCACCAGCGAAGAATTAGGGAGGAGGTCCATGGAGTCTGAAGGTGACCGCAGGAGATGATGGAAGTGGGAGCATAATATGGTTGCCGGAACTGGATGAAGTGTGGCAGTGTTGGATTGTGGGGCTGCGGGCCGCTGACCATTATTATTTGTGCTTCCGCTCGTTGTTTGTGTTTCCGCGGGGTCCGTTGGGAGCTCTTGGGATCATTGTGGAGGGCCGCGGAAACTGCTTTCCAATGAAAGATTTGAGTTGAGTCTTGTTGGCGGAGCAAGAAATCATCAGGGGTTCAAATTTGTGTCCGCAAAAAAAACACAAGGTATTTATGGGGGGAATATGATTAGGGTCAGGGGATTACATTAATAAGGAGTGTTATGTACAAATAATGTAACCCCCTTGGATGCAGAGCATGGTGAAGGACAGACCGCCTATTTATTTGGTGGCGCGGAATGGGAACCTTTCTGCTTCTTATTTCGCACTTCTCGTTAGTTTCTTTTCTCACACAATTCAAATGCAAACCGAATTCAAATTGCTGCCGAGCGCGACACGTTGTCACGACCACAACGCAACGAGCGGCAACGGCCTAATGCATTGATTGTGGAGGCACGAGATGTGTCATGTCAGGATTATTTGTCATTTTTTTGCACAGCATTGCACGCACAGGACGACGGCGCATCAGGCTAGCTAGCTTTGCCTTACGATACCTTGGCTTGCTTTTGTTTTGCTTCTTTGGTCGTCCGGCGATGCCTGCACCTGCAACAACGAGCGAAGAAACGATGCCCATGCCGTACGACGAAGAAGGCCAACGCTGGGGGGGCGCCTTCTCCCCCCGCGACCGGCACCGCCGCCGCGACGGCCGCGGCGTCGCGGTCGGCGGCGGCGGGGGCGCCTCGGAGCCGCCCCCCCGCCGGGAGCTCGACGACCGCGAGGAGGAGGGAGGTCTTCGGTTCTACCAGCGCCCTCGCCTCGCGAAGTGCATGTTCGTCGCCTCCCTCGCCTTCGTCGCGTGCAGCTTCGGATTGGTCGCGACGGGATTGGTCATGATGGTCAACGCTCGCAACGACGCCGCCGCCGAGGAGCAGGAGCAGCAGCCGGAGGGATTGCTCGAGCTGACGGTCGAGGTTCCCACGCCCTCCCCGATCCGTCCGCTGCACTCCCTCGACTGGGAATGGGGACAGCCGCACCCCCTGGACTCGAAGGAAGAGGAAGAAGACGGCGTCGACGCGACGACGACGACGGACTTCGAAGCCGAGGACGACGATCCCGTGGAGGACGACAACCTGCTCTTCCCCGGCTCCGCGACCGACGAGCCCACCGGAAGTCCGACCCGCGAGCCCACGACGAGTCCGTCCCGCGGTCCGTCGGCGACGGAACCTCCGACGGGCGGACCCTCGGCCGAGCCGTCCGCGAGTCCGACGGGCGAGCCGACGAGCGGTCCGACGGCCGGTCCCGCCTCGATCGCCGACGACGTCGAGGCCGCCGTCGTCGGGACCACCCTCAAGCACCTGACCCTCGAGCCCGTCGAAGACTCGTGGATCGAGGACGACCACCCCGACAAGAACTTCGGGGACAAGAAGCGCCTGAAGGTCGACGGGAAGCCCCGTCGGATCGCGCTGCTCAAGTTCGACATGTCCTCGCTCGACGACGCCGGGATAACCCCGGCCGACGTCCGAGGGACGACGCTGCGACTGTACTCCCTCACCCCCACCGACTACGGCGGTCGGGTGGAGCTGTTGGGAAAAAGTTGCTCGAACATGTGGACGGAAGAGGCCGTGACGTGGAACGACGCGCCGAACTGCGTCTTTCGGAACCACTCGCGGTTCGGGGACGATAGCTTGGGGCACTTCTCGTTCGATCGGCCCCTCGAGGCGTGGAGTTGGAACGAGGTGGCGTTGAACTGGACCCGTCCCCTCCGCACGGAGGGGATCATGACCCTGCGGATCATGAGCGAACGGGACAACGGCGTGACGTACGCGAGCCGGCACAACGAGACGGCGGCGCCGGAGCTGGTGGTGTACTACGAGGGGAGGTAGGACGCGATGTGCAGGGGGGGAGCCAAGGGAGAACGCCGACCCAGGGACCCAGTTCGTGCCCTACCTATCAAGGACGTTCTCCTTTCTTCGATGCCGAAAGTCTATGATCCGTGCCCAACGCGGAGACTGCGTGCGAAATTTAGGCTCATGAGCTATGGAAGGACTGTTGCCGATTGATTTCAGAGGAGAATGCACACGTTTTGTAAAGAGTATTTGTCTGGGTTGGGTGGCAGTGGCAGTGGCGGCGGTGGCCCAGTTCCAACCCCGGGTGTAGTTCTAGTATCGTAGGGGATCACCATTGAAATTCAAGTAACTGCATAATACATATTTCGCACATTGCTACCATCAACTACTGACTGGATGGTTTGTACCCTGGGTGGCCAACAACAGATTCCTTGAAATGTATGGATTCCCCAAGGCCTCTTCTGCATAATATATATTTCGTAAATTGCTACGGACTTATCATCAATAATTATCTACTGATCTGACTGGATGGTTTGTACCTCTAGGTACTTAGAGGTATTGCCCTGCGATATTGCTGATAGGTTGATTCTGGCTGAAATACACCAAAAAACTTGATTACGATCTTTGGTGCCAAGTCCTCAGCTCATTGCAGAGGGATATGCAAGCTGCCGTGCGCCGCTCTCGTCGTGAGATCGAACGGCCGTTCCCTCACAGCCATCTGTCCGCTATAAGCAGCAGTCAGCTGCCCGTATGCCACAGGACACTGTGAGATCAGTGGCAGCGCTTCAAGATTTAGTCACAAGAGGCTCTGATCTGATCCTCCGAGTCCCCTTTAACAGCTCTCCGGCCCCGGCGCCGCAGCAAACTCCCGAAGTCCAAAACCGTTCCATTTCTTGGCCCTCTGACATTATACTTACGTGGATATGGGACAGGCGGTTATCATTCCCACTAACTCCTTCATAAAAAAAATGAATTTAGAACATAATTAGGATCTAAACATGTTCGATAACTTTCAAAGGGACAGACAATTGCACATAATATATTCCTGATGCTGCTGCAGAAAAATAGTACCCAGAAAACTGGAAATCCCGACGTCTATCATGAGGGAATTTCGAGCTGAATCCGCAAGTCTCAAGTTCCTCCTAGGCCAATAATTCCTATTTTTCTAATGTGCAAAATAGAGAATCGACAACGTGTTATCAATGTGATCTCTAAAGCAGTCGAAAATGCAAGAAAAAAAACAGAATGGTTCTCCGTTGTCTAAACCCTTCCATCTCATCGCCCCCCATCAACAAAAACAGCAACCGACTTTCTCCTCCATCTTACATGTCCTACCTAGCCCACCGTCCATCTCCCCCAAAAAGGAAGCAATACCTTCCTCTCTTCTCCCCACTCCACATGCACTCCCCTCGTCTCCCTCCACCAAGAACTCTCACACACCCTCGAAAACAAGGCATTTGTTCCTGCATGGATCGCCTACATATCGGTCTCTGTTGGAATCATTTTCGAAAAGTGTGGTCCACTCTCGCCATTTATTGTGGCTGTTTCCTCTCCAAGAATTTGCCATGTTTTCTGCCACCTATCCAATGTCCAATGTAACAAGTGAATCAATAGCTGCAGCAGCGGCCCTAAGCGGCAAATATTATGTGGATTTTAACTTCGACGATGTCGCTGTCCGCTTGTTTGTTGCATATTTGTCAGCAATCGTGGGTCACCACAAGTGGGCAATAGATAGCTACACTTTGGAATAATGTTGACATTTGCAGATCGCGGGCAAAGAGTGCCATCGGACCACAGAGGTCAGAGTCGCCAGCCTGGATTGGCAATCCTAGTGATTATACGGGTGCCAGGGACGTCACGTCGTGGCATGATTAGCGACGAGATCAATGGAGTAAGTCATGGTGATTGTGCCTTCCCCGCAATAATGAGAGGGGGGCGGTAAAGGTTGTGGGATTGGGGGTGGGTTTAATGGGGCAAGGGCTGGCATGGGAGTGATTCATGTCGTGGATAGTACCAAGGTGTTGAACTCCGACGGCGAAAAAAGAAGTTTCATTTCAGATTTTAGATGCACTGGCAGCAATCGAAGAAGAATCAACCTTCTCGATGCGAGATGGCTTCGGATCATTTTAGGAGTATTACTTTTCTCAGTTTTCGTCTCCTACTTAATGTACGATACCTATTTACCAATTCCAGCAGTAAGAAATCGATCCTTGTACTCTTGATCCTCTGAGTTACGTTTCTTCTTTCTCCTTTCTTCAATAATTTTTGTGGCAGTAGGCTCCCGACGAATTCAATTTGCTGCCGAGCTGTTGTTTCATGTGATCGTGTGATGTGCACCACAACACAACGCAACGGCAACCAACGGCGTTCCTGTTTTATCAGTTATTGTGTGCATGCAATCGCCCACCCCCCGCCGCCCGCCGCCCGCCCCCCGCCCTGCACCACCATGACGTGCGACGCTGTCATTATTTTACGGAGGGGCTTGAACAACAAAGTAGTATCATACATAGGTCGGTCAAGCTCGGTTGGATCAAGCAAGCAGGGCTCGATCGAGGAAGAAGAAGATGATGATGCAGGAAGATGAGGAAGAGCCCTGGAATGGGCAGAGGCATCGGAGCTCTTCCTCCCCGCCCCGCCCAGAGGTCGCTGCGGAATCTGCCTCCGTCTCCACCTCCGTAGTTCTCTACGCCTCTGGCCTGAACTTATCGGGGGAGACGAATATGAATACGAGCTACGACACCTCCGCCAACGATTCGGGAAGCCACTCCCTCGCCCGACCCCGCGCGGCGAAGCACCGCTTCGTCACCTCCTTTCTTTTGGGGGCAGTCAGTCTGGGGTTGTCGGCCGCAGGCTTGGGAATGATGTACTCCGCCAAGACCTCCGCCGCGGAGAACGGGGAGGCGGACGCGACGCCGGACTTCTCGTCGCTGCAGTTCCTCCCCAACAACCCCGAGTGGATGGAGGCGGAGTTGACGGACCCCACCACGGTGCCTCCGTTGAAGCAGCACGACGCCACAGGGGGCATCCTTGAGGATGAAGGTGATGATGACGATGCCAAGGACGTCATCATCTCGGCCAATGACATTGTGCAAGATGGAGATGGCGACGAAGGAGACGACGAAGATGATACAGACGGTCCCACGAGCAGCCCTGTCCTGGACTCAACCAGCACCGAGGCAACCGTAGCAGAGGAGGTAGCGGCCACCACCACGGCGTACTTAGCCTTTATTCCCGAGGACGCCGAGAACGGAGACGATGTCGACGAATGGATCTTGATGGACGGCGACGCGTCCGCCACGGAGGCGCCGAATGTCACGGCAGCTGTGGCCTCCACCACCGCTGCCACCACTTCCGCACCCGCCATGACGATGATGATGGCCCAGGAGAGCCAATTCCTCTTGGACGGCGAGGACGATGACGTCGCATCACTGACCCTGACCCCCGTCGAGAGCACCTGGCTCGAGTTCAACAGCTCAAAAGTCATGGGGGACAAGAAGCGGCTCAAGGTCGACGACAAGCCCCAGCGGATCACCCTGCTCAAGTTCGACATGTCACCGCTGTCGGACGCCGGCGTCAAGAGCGAGGACGTGACGGGGGCGACGTTGCGGATGTACTCCCTCACCGATTCCGACTACGGCGGCCTCGTCGAGGTGTTCAGCCACGCGTGTAGTCTGCAGTGGGACGAAGGGAACGTGTCGTGGGCCAACGCCCCCCGGTGCGCCTTCCGCAACAGCACGCGGTTGATGGAACTGAGCCCGGGCAATTTCTCGGGGCCCATCGAGGCGTGGAGTTGGAACGAGGCGGCGTTGGATTTCAAGACTACGGTTACCGTTAAGAGGTTCATGACGTTGCGGATCACGAGCATCCAAGAAAATGGCGTCACCTATGCAAGTCAACACAACGAGACGGCGGTGCCGGAGCTGGTGGTGCACTACCGACAGGACATGGCCGAGACCTCCACTACCGCTGCAACCACTGCCGATTCTACTGCCGCAGCGATCGCTTCGGCCTCACCCGTCTGTCCCCAATCCCTCAATGAATCCTACAGCATCGATACACAAGCCACTTTGTACTACGCCATGGTCCCCTCAAATCCACCTGGATCCAACAATGGACTTTTCTGCGCCCGCCTTGAGGTGGCCGATCACGACGGATGGGTAGCCCTGGGCGTCTCTGTGGACGACGAGGGGTCCATGTACGGAAGCGAAGCCGTCGTGGGTTTGCCGAGCGACGGCTCTGTGCTCAAGTATGGTTTATTTTCGAGAGCGGTCGTCATGCCGGGGAGTCGCCAGACGCTCATGGATACATCTCTCGTTCAAGAAGATGATAAGACGACGATGTCATTCACGAAGTTCTTAGTGGAGAAGGGAGAGCTCCCTATCGGGGAAGACGAGAGCGTCTTTCTTTTTGCCCGGGGAGGTGAAAGACTCGGTTATCACGATGTACGTTCGTCATTCAAGCTGTCCTTCGAGGCGGCCACCCTCGACACCTCAACATCCTCTATGGTGGCCCAAGAGACCCAATTTCTATTGGATGGCGTCCCAACCGACGAAGACTTAGCGTCCGGAAACTTCACATCCTTGTCCTTGACCCCCATCGAGGACACCTGGCTGGAGTTCAACGACACTGACGTGTATGGGGAAAAGATGCGGCTCAAGGTCGACGGCGAGCCAACGCGCACAACGCTGCTCAAGTTTGACATGTCAGAGTTGGTGGATTCCAACATCATCGAGAGTGAAGAAGTGGTGGGGGTGAAGCTGAGGCTGTACTCCCTCACCGATTCTGATTACGGCGGTCGGGTGGAGAGGCTTGGGAATGCGTGCAGTTTGCAGTGGGATGAGCTAGAGGTTTCGTGGGACAACGCCCATGGTTGTGTCTTCCAGAACAGCTCGCGGTTGGAGAACCTTAGTGAAATGCAAGGGCCTATCAAGGCGTGGACGTGGAACGAGGCCACGTTGAAGTTTCAATCGCCAGTCCCCGTGGAGGGGTTGCTAACCCTGAGGATCACAAGCGCCGTGGAAAACGGTGTCACCTATGCGAGTCGACACAACGAGACGGCGTCGCCAGAGCTGGTGGTGTACTACCGGCAGGACATAGCCGAGACCTCTGCTACTCCTGCTACCACTGTCGAATCCACTGCCGCAGCGATCGCTTCGGCCTCACCCGTCTGTCCCCCGACTCTCGACAAGTCGCGCGCCATCGATCCACAGGCGACGCTGTACTACGCTATGGTCCCCTCCAATCCGTCTGGATCCAGCAATGGACTCTTCTGTGCCCGCCTTGAGGTTTCCGATCACGACGGATGGGTCGCCCTGGGCTTCTCTGCGGATGACGATGGGACCATGTATGGGAGCGACGCTGTGCTGGGGTTGCCAAGCGACGGATCCGTGTTCAAGTATGAGTTGTTTTGGACACCAGACGTCATGCCAGAGAGCAACCAGACGCTCATGGGTACATCTCTCATTCAAGAAGATGATAAGACGATCTTGTCATTCACTAAGCTCTTAGTGGAGGAGGGAGAGGTCCCTATTGGGGAAGAAGAGAGTGTTTTCCTTCATGCCCGGGGAGGCGAAAGACTCGGTTATCACGAAGAACGCTCGTCTTTCAAGCTGTCCTTCGTGACTGAGGCTCCGACTGCATCTCCCTCATTGGAACCAACTGTGAGTTGTTTTGACTTATGTTGTATTCGTTTTTGGGTTATCGTAGTCCTTGTGCACATCACCTTACCGCCTACCTCCTTCCGTACATCGCCTCTAGCTTCCTTGGCCCACTTACTCTCCCACCATCGGCCCGTCTGCCCTAACCCGATTGAACATCCCAGTCTCCCATGATGCCATGCTTCGCAGCGGCGAATTCCAATACGATCGTTTTGGGATGGATCCCTTCATGTCCCTTCAGGGCAACCATCGCAAAGTAGTGCTGGAGTTCGATGTTTCCGAAACCAAGCCCGGCTGGGAGTACAGGTATAGCCTACGACTCTATGTCACATATGTGGGGGCGAGCACGCCAACACATGTCTTGGCAAGCCATATTACCACGCCTGGGTTCACTTGGGATGAGTCCACAGCATCGTGGAGCTCCTTCGGTGAGCCAGAGACTGAAGCCATTGGCTGGTTCAGCGTCCATGGCTCCGACTCTGAGACCCTGGTGGAGGTTCCCTTAGGACAACTCCCAAACAACAATGGGAGGATCATGCTGGTGCTGGAGAACTTGCACTCTCAGGAGAACAAGTTAGACTTCCAAAGTCGGGAGTACGCGAGCGCATTTGGTGTGGACGATACGTCGGCTAAGCCGCCAACATTGGTGGCCATACCCCAGCTCTGAAGCTTTTCTAGAACTACAGTGACATATTGATGTTACAAACTGAAAAATGATGTTGATGTGGATCACGAAATCATCACCTGAAACAATGTCGCGAGCAATGATGCCAATGCGCAGGGGTAGGTACCAGCTGGAGGAAGTGCTGGAGCTCACCATTCTGTCTCCCACTTACATACCAAAATCTACCCTTTGGGGCACGGAGGAAGAAAAATTGTCGACGCCGATTGCGATGATCCCATGGAGGATAAAAACTGTGGCAGGTTCTGTGGCTGACCGTCCCAAGTCGTGTCCATCTTGCAGTCCGATGGGAAGTTTGAGCCATCTGGTTTGGAGTGATGGCGGTTTTGTCACGGCAATCGAATTATGCTACTACTTTATGTTTAATGTGGGTAATAGAATCAATAACACATGAGAAAAAAACAAGCTTTACTGAGTATGACTTTGGAGGAGTCATGCTTTGCTCTTGATGTATGAAAGGAATTTTGGGTGCACATTATTTCATGACTATCTACCAACATATGGTACACTTTCTCTATGGTAAGGTGATATGCTCTGAGTCTCAGTCAGCTGGCCTTGCTCGGTTAAACCTACCTATGGTACCTTCTGGCTTGATAGATAAGATGTAAAGCTGGCATATGAAGACAACAGCGATCAAGGGAGGTCACTGACGTATGCTGGGCAAACTGGGAAAGAGGGTGAAGACAACACAGGGTTAAACATGGATGAGGGGTATGGGGGCCTTCGTAAATTGAAGTTGACAGCAATACTTCCTTAGTATCAATCATGGTTAGTTATAATTAATAACCCATCGATACTTACACTTTCATACAATCAAACTATCAATTGTTATGATGTGTTTGATAACTATTATTTGTTGTTCATAGAAATGTGATCTACAATAGCAGCGTACAAATACGATCCTTTGTATCTGAAAGCAAGCCTTGCTGGTCGTAATTTGAATATTGAACTGAAATATATTCATTTCCCCCTGCTAGAGATAAACAAATGTTTGATTTGATCAAAACTCTTTTCATTTTTTAGACTTCAAAGATGATGAATTCAAATTGATAAGTATGGAGTAAATTTTCAATTAGAATTTCAAAACACTTGTTTGAAAAGCTGTTGCAAGTGGCAAATGTGTATAAATATTTTTTGTACTGGATACAAAATAAAATGGGGTGGTTGGCATGCAGAAGGCAAGTGGTAACGATTGCTTTTGCTCGTTGTTGTCACATTGTGAATCTTAGGTATGGGTGTCACTTCTTGTATGTTCAGCATTGTTTTGCCAATCTTTCATAAACCATGACATTGACTAATTCACATCCATGACATATGAATAGCCATGAAGTTTTTTTTCTGCTGGTCTTAATTTTCTGTGGGTTTCAGCATTGGCCACCACATACTCTGACTGCCTACACTTCTTTACCCTCCTTGATCTCTGGCGATCTGTTTGCTCCTATTGCATTCGCTAATACAACAATTATTTTTGAGACGAGTGTAATTTAGGGTATAAACAACATGTTTTTGTCACATACTCCTCAGATTTTCCATGATTTCCAGCATCAGCCTAGAGTATAGAAAAGTCACATACAAGCATGTTTTGGTCCACCATATCGAACAACCCATTATTAGAAACATCTCGGTCAGCCCAACATGAACTTGTTTTAGGGTTGTCAATGCTGGTGAAAAGAACCTAAGTATTAATATGTATTTTTTATCATAAGATGTAAGCATTAACCCCAGGTAACCCCTTTCTAAAAATAATTTGTTTGGGTTCTGCGTGAAACAATTTCTCCTTAATAGATAAAAGCTAAACTGTTTGAAAATAGTTCTTTTGTATCTCTACGCGGTGGTTTGCTAGCTTTTGTGTTTCATCGGTTAGAAATCTGTCATCTCCCTCCACTTGCCTTCTTTGTCCTTAACGTGGAGATGTGACCAAATTCACATAGTCCAGCTTCTTTCAAATTTTCTGTAGCTTTCGTCGTGATAAACTTTTGGATTTTATTCTACGGTTCAAATTTAGAACGTATCGGATCCAACTTTGCTCATAACACCAATACAAATCCTTTGCTTTAAAAAGTTGGACCGTATGATATTCACATTGGTCACACACACAGAGCATCATTGTTTATATCTAAATGCAAATGATCTCACAAGTTCTTACGTGAAGAATACAAAAACTTCTGGGGATTTTAACGAAGGGGGGTCACATTTTTACATGGCAGCTGAAGCTTTGGACAGTTTCTAGAAAGAAGAGCTATGTCGCTTTGGCTCCTAATTTCTACCAGGTAATCCTGCCCATATTTTGCCTCCCCAAAGGAATAAGATACAACGAATAATGAATACATTTATTGAAGGAATAACATTCAAATATGTGTAGCAATTGATGAATATTTCAAGTTTTAGGATACAGGAAGCATTTTCGTTTTCTGCTAACATTTCAAGCCAGCAAATAAGGAGAAGTCGAAATGATATTGCTTGCCGTCAACTTCTCCATTGTTAGGGACAAATCAATTGCTTTGATTTATTTGCTTTGGTGTTGATTGTGTTTCATTTGATCCCAAGCTTTCCCCAGTTTCCCCACCCCCTGGCTCCAAGAAAAGGTTTTTGCTCTATTCCCCATCTAAGTCCCCCAAATAATGCTGTCTTGGGCAGCAATCCCCAATATTTTTGGTGATTTTGTGCTCTCCATCGCGACCAGTTGGTTGTTGTAAAAATGGTTACTCTAGTCTAACAATCTGGCTGAGGTAGATCACCACCTTCAATCCCCCACAATAAATTATCCCCCCTTTAGTTCAAATGATTCCTGTTGCTGCTCAGTGATATATCCCCTGACAAGGGAATGCAGTGGTATGTTTTCATCTATATATACGGACGCGTAGGGCTGCTGCAAAGATGAAGACAAAGGCTGACATCAATTTTGGAGGTCTGAGCCAATGGCTCCGGTACAAAGCTCACAGGCTGTTGCAACAAAATTGCTGCGGCAAATACCCCTCTTGAAGCGACTTGACAGGGGAGGAATATCAGTTAAGGGCAAAGACACCAAAGGTGGCAAATGAGATGAAATGGCACTGTCTTTCTGTGTCATGGCTGAAGGTTGGTCATAAGCCCTGTGCAAGTTCTGCGAAGGTTATGCAAAAATAGCACTTTAGAGAGTAAATGTATGTTAGTCTTCTCTTTACTCCTGCAATGGCCATCTGGTATTGATCTGATATACCTATGCATTATTGTGTTTCACATTATTATGTGCCCGCTATTTGTTCCATGTTTGTGCCCTTTATTTTTGTGAACGAAGCTAATATCTAATCAGTTATATGTAGTCACATCCCTGTCACCATTTTTCTTTGTCGGTTGCTCCTAAATTTTGATGTGAAGACACGATATTTTCCCATTCTTCTTAGATGTCTACAATGCACCAATTGATGGAGAGTTGTAGACTTGCATCATATCAGGGGACAAGGGTACCATGTCATGGTGCCAGAGAGAGGGTGGTTATTTTCACTTGTCTCTTTTTTATCAAAATTGATGACAGTGTTTTTCATGTCTAGGTACGTAGCAAACCACTCGCCACCAGTCCGCCACCTTGTCCACCCCACTGAACGTAAGCAAACAAAAATCCTCCAGCGGTCACAGAGGCAGCCTCTATAGTTTGCTGCGAGATAGCAACCTTTCCCACCAACCAAGAGCTCTCCTGATAGCCCTTATTCTTGAATACTCATCCAGCTTGGGAGATTTGTGCGTCGTTCTTTACAGGCCGATGAAAAAGTCTTGCCCTGAAGCAGCTTGTTTTGATACATTCTCATCGTTGACGTGGTGTAGGTGATTTAAATCATAGTGAGTACAACATTCATTTACAAAGCAAAGAACTACCCAGTAGTTATATACTTAGTTATAATCTTTGTTTTGTCACTCGGTATGGCCAAACTATCCCTTAAGGTAGCAGTGAAATAAATCAGGCCCTAAGTACGTATCATGAATTGTTGGCGGTTGAACGCGAAATCGGCCTTTGTGATATGATATGATTCCTTTGTATGTACGATCATTGGCGGTCTTCGGTCGAGTCACGTCTCCGTCCTCTCGCGCAAACGACCATGGTAAAAATTGTCCTACGCCGCCGTTACCACGACTGCCGCTAGCGTCACATTCACTCGCTAGAGCTCATCAATTTGCTCGGATATCAACGGTATGGTGGCTCTATTGCCTCTAGCCGGTGTAACTGACGAGCTCCAGCGGGTGGAAGCGGCGCGGTACAGGTCCCGAAGATGACGGTGGCGGCCATCTCGTCCGCCGACAACGTTCCACGCTTAAGACACACAAAGCGACCGCCCAGGGTCGTCAAGGATGTGTCTGAGCATCACCTACGCGGGTCGTTACCCGCCGGGGCGGTCACTATCGCCGTCGATCCGCCGGCGTGGGAGGAGGGTGGGGGGATGTTTTCATCGTTTTCATCTCTCGGCCGGCGGGCAGTTGTTCAGGGCCGACCGCGTGCAACGCGCACAAGTCTGCCATCCCTTCTGCAAAGAGCGCCGGCCCTCCTGTAATTCTAGTACAAAATTGCATACGTACTCCGATAATCGGACGCCCAACCTAGCCTGTCAAACTTCTCCTTTAATATGAAGATACCCTTGATGGATAAATCTAAATTTTGCCCAGCTATTAGAGTGTTGATATCGTTATGTCAGGGCGCACCCCATTTCACGCTGTAGGGCAGCGTTTTTCAACTTTAAACCTCTCCCCGTATCTCCCATTTAAATTAATTATGCCCCTAATTGCGCCAGTCGATTTGTCTGCTTGTTAGCTTTCCAACGGGTATCCTGGGGGCTATCTAACTCCAAAATAAGGCCCCGAACGAGCCTGCTCCCC
>JALLPA010000660.1:0-13594 GCA_036939895.1 Thalassiosira exigua
CACCGCGCCCGCTCGATGCCAACGGCGCCTCTCAATTGACGCCTATCCTGATCGAAGCCGACGGTGCCCGGGCCGCGTAGTGCGATGGCATTCACCCCAGATACAAAATCGCTGGAGGGAGAAGCTGTCTGATTCTTTCGAATCCGATCACTCCTCCAAGAAATCAAGGTGTCGAAGTCCGAAGCCGCCAAAATATGGGACGCGTACGTCGCTATGGACACCGACGGCAGCGGTACCATCACTGATGCCATCAGCGTCTTCGGATTTTTGGGTGGAAGCGCGGGCGTATGGCCAGCTATTAAGGAGCTCAGACGACGAGGAGCGAGGAAGAGTACGGTCTGTCGTTCGAAGAGATGTTGGTCTGCATCTGGTCAAGGTCTGGTGCTTCGGGACATACGACGGACGATTGATGGCTCGTTTCATATTCAATATATTCAAATCGACGGCGTGGAGACGATCTCGACAGATGAGGCCGATGTCATGCTGAGGTGGGTTTATGTCAACCAGAGCGACGACTCGCCACCCTTCGAGGAGCCAGCGAGGGGTCGAAAGTCACCCTGGAAGAGTTCGTTGCGCTGGTGGTCGCCGATCGCTCCATCCTCCAACCGGCCTTTGATGTGCAATGATGCATCATCGAGCGCACAACCGGGGACGGGAAGGCTTCGACGGCCGGGGGTGCCGGGAGCTGTACCGGGAGAGGAGACGTGAAAAGTATGGCGACCTTGAACTTCCCGACATCAAGTGCGACGGGAAGAGCATTGCGTCCTCTGCCCGCTTAAGCGACGAGTTCTTCTCCACGCTGTTCGTCGGGTGGAGCGGCACCTCGACGCCCCTGGCGGGTTCGACGCCCGCCTCGAGGAGGAGCGGCACATGGGCAAGCTGCGGGCCGCGCTGGACGCCGCCGAGGCTACCCTTGAGACGGAAAAGTTCGTCGTCGACCGCGTTGAGGAGAGGAAGAAGGTCCGACAGAGGCTGTGGAGGCTCGTCGGCGAGATCAGAGACGCGCACCTTGAGAGCTTGGAGGCAGAGCGGGAGCGCGATCTGGGCATATGGGATCGGAGATCGGAATGGCGCGCCGTCGGGCGCCGAGGCCCCGACCTGTCCCTTGGAATACTCGTCCGAGGACGAGATCCACGACCTGTTCGACGGCCTCGGGCGTCGTCGACTCGTTCGATTCCAACTGGGAGGCGTTCGTGGATAGCTACGAGGACCGGTTCGGCCCCGCCGCCACCTGCTGGGAGCGCCTGTACGACCCCGACCAGAACCTTTGCTTCTACTTCCAGTGGCAGACGGGACAGCGGTGCTACGACCGCCAGGCATGAGATCTTCCCCCGGCCACTCATCGAGTTGCCGGATTACAAGTGCTTCCACTGCGACACGCCGCGATCGAAGCGGAATCGGAAGAAGTATCGGGGCCGGATCTCGCTGGAGAACAAGGCCGTAGTAGACGACTAATCTGAGTAAAAGCCAGTTTACGGACAAATGTACTCCTTATTCAGATGCCTGATTACTTGAGAACGAGACAAAATGCGCTCGAGCGCATTCCTAATTACAGTCGTACTCTTCTTGTGTTTGTGTCTTACAAAAAATCTTTCAAAACTCTTCCCTTTGCTTGCTTTCTCTACCGTCACTAGCTTGCATGTGTGCCTTTGTACTCGGCCCACTCACCGGAGTCTATCATCTGCTGTTTACTTTTACCGTAGTTCGTAGTTGCCTCTCTTCAAAGTGAGCGATTGTGTAACCCCGCCGCAACCCCGCCGCAACATGATCCGCATGCGTCACATCCATGTAGGCCAAATTCCCCCGACTCTAGGATTTTATCCATGCCATCCCACATGCTTGCCTTCTTTCGCCTTTTACCTTCGCGTCCATGCCGACCGAGATCGGCTGCATCGTAACCACGCCGACCGAGATTGGAGCCCGCTTCCTCGAGTGTCTTGCATCCACCCTGCCCCTTGACGGTCTCGGCGGTTGCGTCGTAACCACGCCAACCTCCACGCTGACCTCAGATCGATCGCAACTTATGCTCGGCGTCCTCAACCCATGTCGTTCTCCTCGGCACACTCATTAAATTTCATGGCGATACCATTTCTGAACCCTCCCGAGCGCTCATACTCGTCTTTCGCTTCATCAAGCGCTCCATCCAACATTCTTGCTGGGACCAGGTTGTTTATCGTGAACAATTCCTCGAGGATGGCGCGCAGCGTCTGGTCGTGAAAAACTGTGCATGACAGAGTTTGGGGGTGATGACCGAATTTGGACCGAGCACGCTGAGGTCGATGTGCTGTAGACTGTAGTGCATGTTCGTCGAGGTTCCACCGACAACAAAAACAATCACCGGAATGTTCAGCATTTTGCACACCCAGAGAAACACGGTGGTCACTCCTGCCATGATCAGACCTTCTGCCTTTTCCAACTTGGGGCAACTCCAGCGTCCCTTGTCGACAATCATTCGCTGCTGTTCTTCAGGGGTCACTGGGCAGTAACAACGCCCATTCATCCCTGCACCAGAGCCGTTTTGCATCTTTTGAAACATAGAGAGCATGCCTTGGACAGAGAGAACGGAGGCACAAGAACTTTCCTGGTGATTGCAACCACCGCTAGCGAAGGAATCTCCTGTCGGTGTGTCGCACAATCCTATGACAAAGGGGCAAGCCGGTCCGTTGGGCTCCAAGTTGTTGATGACATTCTTCAAATAGTCAAAAATCGGTCCGCCATCGTCCATGTAGGTGCATTGGTCATAATGCGGACCGCTTCGCATCTGCTCGATGGCTGCCATGTCGAAGTCCTTGATCTCTTGATCGCTGTTGGAGTGGAAGTCGGACAGACCCAGAGCCTGGGCATCGAAGACGGGCAGTTTCTTCGCTACCTGCTCGTAACGCTCGAGCGTAGCACGCCTCTTCATCACCTGCTTGAGACGCTCGAGCGCCTCCTTGGTACGTTGTACGTCGGACTTCTTTGGAGGCGAAGCGTCCTCGGGCGAGCTATCGCTGTCGGTCACGGGCGAAGACGCGTCGTACCGTGTCTCGTTGTCGGTGTCGGCCTCGGCCTCGGCTTCGGCGTCGCCAGATTTCGAAAAAGCAGCGCGGCGATATTTTAAGAAGTTCCGTAGGCCACTCCCACGAGTTACCCATCCCAACGCTGCGTCTACTTCCGCCTCCGCTAGAGCTTCTATGTCAGCGTCGAAGTCAGTGCCATACGCGACGGGTGGATTCAGTCGAAGCCGCAATGAGCCTTCGAAGCCCGAAGTGAAATCCATTTCAAAAAATCGAGAGATGGTACGGCGAAGAAAATGAAGCAGTGATCCTGGACGGGAACATTTCAAAATTTCGCTAAGTCTAAAAATTACAGAGAGCAGTTAGGCTTCCAGACCTACGTAGTGCCTGGCACGCAACTGCCAATCTTCCATGGGATACAGACGAGACAAATAGGTCCATTTCCTGGACGCTCGCCTGTCCGTTGTTGTCGGAAAGGTGCAAGAACAGATCGCCAAACTCCTCGTCCGGAGGCAAATGGGGCATTGACCCAAAATGGCGTGCGCCCTCGATGCAACGCTGGAAACCGTGTCGATCAATCCGCGCACCGGGAGGGAACGAGAGCATCTTACTGAGCATCGCTTTCCCGCCCGCATAGATTTGTCTTCGAAGGGTCACGGCCGTCTCAATCGTCCCTGGCAGCGGGTCCAGGAAACGCAGAAGGCGAGCACGGTCCACGAATTCATCGTCTTCGCTCGCCGTCAGGGCCGACACGACGTCAGTTAGCAATTCCACAAATTGAGAGCAGGCATACTTCCTGATGTCTTGCTCCGATCCGATTGTTGACAATTCCGGAACGCCCGGATGGGATGTGACCTCTCTGTTTGCACCACTTATAGGGTTCCTGAAGGATGGTATGGCGTCGGCATTGGACGCGCCAGCTTCACGCTCGCGCTCAGGCTCCCAACCACCTCGCCGCCGCCCTTGGCAGGGGTGAGCTCGAGTCCGGGGAAGTGGACGGAAGCAGTCGGATTTGACGACAAAGAGGCCGAGAGGATGGCGGAGCGTGCGAATAATTCAGGATCGGAGTCCTCGCGCAAGACGTAGATCTCAAACCTTAGGTTTGCTTCTCCCCTAGCCATTGCGTCGACAAGAAAAGGATTCACCTCCAGCTCGTATGTTACAGCGACGTCATACGTGGGGCACGTCCCCAAAGATACGTCGCTCAGCTCAGAGCCAAAGTGAAAGAAATCAACGAGGACGCATGATTGGCAGTCGTGGGGCAATCCTCCGCAGAGAGCGGCACCATGAACAGTCACCTCCAATGTGTTTTTCATCGTGGGCAAGCTCGGCAAACTATTGCTCTCCTTCAAAGTCAAGTCTCCACTTGGGCCTGCCTGCTCCAACTGCGACTGCAGCGACCGGATACGCGAGAGCCGTCGGGACGACTCGAACAAGATGTCGTCGATCCGCTTCTCCCTTGACGCGATTTCCTCCCCCAGCTTGCGCTCAACCTCCGCCTGCCGAACCTGCAGCTTCCGGGTGATTTCCATCTGGTCCCGCAACATGTCCTTGGCACGCTGCGCCTCCTTGTCTTTCTCACTGCATTGGCGTTGGCTGCGTTCGAGCTCCTGCCACACGTCTCCAGGAGCGCGGGCATGGGTGGATGGAACGGCAGGAGAGGCGGCACAATGGGCGGGCCGTTGTCGGGTGAAGCATCCCTCTGCTAACTCCAGCCGCGAGCCCATCCGTTCGATGTCACCCTTTAACTCAACATTTTCTTCGCTGAGCCGTTCGCACTGTTCCAATGCATCTCGCAGCTCCATTGCAATCCTTTTCGTTTCTGCCCTCCGCCCGTCTTCCTCGGGGTCTGGCTCGCAGAGCCGCTGGATACGTTCCTCGAGGAAGCGATTCTGATTGGCCAGCTCCTCCGCCCGATCCTCGAACGTCTCCAGCTGGACGATCCGGAACTCCAGCTCCTCGTTCCGCTCCTGTTGGAGATGCAACTCTTTCTTAAGCGCCCCGTGCCGGGCCTTGTACTCTTTGTGCAGGCTGGGAGGCATCGCCAAGGGGAACGACATGGAGTGGTGAAAAACACCATCCGGTGTAAACACCCTTACCGTACCTTTGCACGGCTATCCATGGCAGGAGAGAGTTGGCTTACCTCAAAATTTTCTCCAATTTTTCAGCTTGAGCCCGTATTCTGGACTCGTCCAACTGGTGCTGTGCCTGAAGCATGTGCAACTTTGTGGATGACTCCTCCTGGTTCTGTAGTTCAAAGCAAATGAGGTTTCATACCTTAAGCGTGTGGCGAAGCGAAGGGGGGCGTTCAGTGGACATTAGGTGAGTATTTGCAGGCTCACCTCAGAACCTGAGCGTTTGGCACTCATACCTTGATCGCTCGGCGGATGAGACTTGAGCACCTGAAGCTGCTCTTCCGCGGTGCTGAGGCGATGTTGCAGCCGACCGATGGCGGCATCAACGTTTTCCTTGTCGTCCGTAGCTCCGAACGTGTCCAGGTCCGACACCTTCCGCCTGCACCCTCCCGACTCCTTCTTGCAAGTTCTACAAGCGTACCGCGAACGTCCGTTTCCCACGCCGGCGCTGCATCGGAGTCTCAGCGACTGGATTTCTTTCTTTTGCTTCCGTACGATCTGCAACGCGGCTTTGTGCTTTCCTGCGATGGCCCTGTACTCTCGCTGCATGTCACTGTAGCATCTGAAAAGCGAAGAACGACGACGTATGGCGAGGCTTATGAGATGGGCTGGAGGATAACCTGAGACCCCTTCCAAAAAAATTGTCGTTCACCTGAATAGATCGTCATAATCTCTTTGAATACCTTGGATCTCACCGGGCCTCCCCAGATCCACAAGAGATTGGCTGGCGTCCGCGCCGTTCGCGACCTTCTTTCGAAATGCATCGAGCTGCGCACACTTCGTCCTTAGCAACCGGTTTTCGTCGCTCAGCTCGTTGAGCGTTTGCTTCATTTCGTCCCTCTCCCGTTTCGTCTCATAGTATTGATCCTCATAAGTGTCATTTGAGTCGGGCTCTGTGGCTGATATTGTCCAAGTTGCCATCTTCCTGGGTACCAATGATTTGTTTTGCTATCGAATACTTGAGCGTGAATTGAGTTTGCTCTGCGCGCCAAGGCATTCAAGTCCAAGCCCACTAAGATTTCAAAATTTGAAATCAGATCTTCCTGCGTTGGATTCGTGGGCATTCAAGGGAAGTGAAGCTGAATCATACGTTTGAGTGAAGCCTCGACCTCGAGACGAGAACGATTCGTTCGTCGCAGTGAAGTTGGCGGCACTTTCGCGCGTGGCCTTGCTGGGAACAACCGGACACCAGGAGGTCCTCGCCCATAACACGACAGAGTCAAATTGTTCTGTCTCGTGTGATCGACGGACGCAATTTATCTCGACGGTGTACTGACCCCCCTACCGCCTATCGGCCCGCATTCCTCGGAGAGTCGGCGATCGTCTCGAGCGAGGATGAATCGTTGGGGTTACTCCCTTCTCCCACCTGAGCCTCGTCATCGTATCGTACCGTTTCCGTCGACTGGGTGCCGTTGGGCCCCCGCCTTCCCGTTCCGCGGTCCGTTCACATTCATCGTTCCGGACGATGGCGGGTGCTCGTACTCTCATGTCTCTTCGGGCTCCCCGACCTCTGAGATGGAGTGGACGGGCGTTCTTCACTGTCACTGAAGACGCTGCCGGGGATGGCACTGGTCGTACCCGCGTCGCTCTTCCCCATCCTCCACCTTCGGGGCCCCTTCCCACGAGATCTTCCCCCCACGCCCGGTCCGCGTCCCCTCTCCGAACCGCGCCCTGAGACTGAGGGAATCGCGACGCTCGCGACATCCACGCGGCGTCCCTCCGCCCCCGTTCCCAACGACGAGGACGGCGTAAACAGGAACATGCTCATCTCCTCCGACAGGTAGGACGCAAGCGGACAAAGATCGTCACCGAGCTATGTAGTGCTAGTGCAGGGACGGACTGCGACGGTGGGGACATTGTACCCGGGGGCCGGGCGGCGGAGGCAATGACTTCATAGTACGAAGTATTGTAGAATGGCAATGACATGGTAGCTATGTAGGTAATAAAGCGCATTATCCGCCTAGATAATGATTTTATGAATTTGCCCTAATCTCACATAGTTGATCCCCGCCCATAGGCCATCTGAGTATGGGGTGGGGTCGGGAACCTCTGTGGGGTCCCCTCAGCATCCTGAGTTATGGCTATTTTCATGTTCGCTATTATCGTCTCAAGCTTCGTGGAGAATTTATCCGTTCAATCGAAAATCCAGAAAAAGGCCACCGACCACGCGAAACACACGACGACCGATCCCCGACGGCTTGATAACATAACGACGACAATGACGCGTCGCCCTCGCCTCCGGCCTGCAACACACCGGAAAGGGCGATTTTTAGCGATGATTGTACGAAATAATACGATTTACTAATACTGAACATGATCGCTAAATTAGACGCCGTCCGATGTGTTGCTGTTTGATGAAGTTGTGCGGCCTGATCACCCCTCATTTCTCGGCGACCTTCGAAAGGCGGGCGCATTCCCATGAAGGAGGGCGATCGTTCGTCTCGTATCGTATCGTACATCAATTAACGTTCGAATTCGTACGCATCTGACGAAAAATTCCCCTCTTTTAAGGTGCGGACGTATTTTGGCACGTACGCGGACGAGCCCCCCGATATCTGTTTCATGCCCTCTCTCCTCCCCCCCCTCCCCCCAGGAGCCAGCCCGCGCCCGATACTAATCATTATTTTTTTCTCTGCAACAATCGAACGAGTCCGTCGAACGCCGAAACGGGCCTCGAAGCCGAAGCAACCGTCACCTCTGAAGCTATCTCGGAGGCGAAGACGGAGGCGCCCGAAGGGAGCGGAGGGGAAGGAGACCGAAGGAGAACCTCTCGAGAGAGGCCGCGCGAAGACAACCCTCCCATGGCCGACCGCCTTCCTCCCCCCGGACCGTCGCCCGACGGCGCCAACGGGGGCGCCGGCGCGGGACGCGGCGGAGGAGGCGGCGCCGCACCCTCCCCCTCCGCCCCTCCCGCTCCTCCCGCTCCCGCTCCCCCGCCCTCCTCCTCCCCCCCCTCCCCCTCCTCCTCCCTCGCCGACCTCCGCTCCGACCTCTCGTCGCTGCACCGCGTCTCCCACCGCCTCGCGTTGACCGATCCCGGTCCGACGCTCCGGAGGGTCCTCGCGGCGCTGTTGCCCCGCTTGCTGGTCCGGGTGGGAAAGAACGACGACGCCCGGAGGGCGAGGCGGCGCGAGGGGAAGGCCCGCGAGGGGAAGGGCGAGAAGAAGCGCAAGGCCCCGACGGTCGGGGACGAGGGAGGGGCGGAAGGAGGGAGGGTCGACGAGGAGGAAGAAGCGACGATCGAGCGACGGATCGACGAGTCCCGCGACGCGATCCACGCCAAGCTCGTGGAGGTGATCGGGGACGCGATGACGCGGGCGCGGGAAGATCGGGAATTGACGCTGCCGTGCGCGGCCATTCTGGAATTGCTCGTGGGTAGCGACGACCGCGGCGAGGGCGAGAACGAGGAGGGATATGAAGGAGGCGCGGCCCCCGAGACGGTCAATCCCTTCGCGGTGAACCTCGGATTGGCCTTCCTGACCCTCGGCGTCGGACGGTCCTCGCCGCGGGAGTGCGCCTCGCTCCTCCCCGGATTGCTGAAGTTCCTCGTTTCCAACTACGACGGTCGTTCGACTTGGAAGCATTCCGATGTAGGAGCGGGGACGACGGGGACGGTGGGGGTCGGTCACCTCCTCGATCCCGCCAGAAAGATGCGGCACGATCGCGCGTGGCACGCGGCGCTGCGGTGCCTGGAGAAGGTCGCGGAGAACCCGGCCGAGCGCGCGGCTTCGGCGCGCTCCGGCAGGTCCGACTCCGGCGCGACCCCCGCGGCGACCGAGGCCGCCGCCGCGAACCTCCGCGAGCTCAAGTCGTACCTCGCCGCCTCGCCCCTCGCCTCGGCCGCCCTGTTCGATCTCTTCCTCGACTCTCTCCTGTACGTCCCCGTCCCGCCGTCGTCGTCCCTCGTGCCCGGGGGATCGTCGGCTTCGGGGCACGAGCGGCTGTCGAACGGAGCGGCGTCCGAGCGATCGGGGTTTAAGACCTGGGGGGAGGAGTGCGCTTCCAGGGTCGCGTCGAGGAAGTGGAAGCTGAAGTTGCTGGATTTGGTGGCGCCGTGTCGGAGGCACGCGGTCTTCGTGACGGAGGGGGCGGGGTCGAAGATAGAGGAGGGGTCGGGGCCGAAGGAAGAGGGGGAGGAAGAGGTGCGTGCGCGCCCGGTCGTTGCCCCGTCGGAAGCAGAGAAACGACGTCGAACGTCGGCCGGCGGTCGAGCGACGACGAGCACTGGCGGTCGACGGGCGCGCTCGCTGCCCGCGATTCCCGACCCTCTCCGTCCGGCCAGCCGCCGGCCGGGCTCGGTCTTGGAATGCATTCGTCGCGACCGTTGATGCTTAGTGGCGTTCTTCCGATCCCGGTGGCCGAATTCGAACCTTCTGTGCAACTGGCCTGCCCTCGTCAGTTGTTGGCAAGATTGCTAAGATGCCATCTTGTCAACATATCGCATGAATCGGGGCAGCGCGTCCAAATTGTTAGCAGTCGTCAACGATGCAGTCCTCTGCGTCCGGCCGGCCGGGGTCGGTCTTGGAATGCATTGGTCGCGACCGTTGATGCTTGATGGCGTTCTTCTGATCCCAGTATGAATCAGGGCAGCGTCCATATTAGCAGTCGTCAACGATGCAGTACTTGTCATGGAACGCAATGCACCTCATTTCATCTCACATTGCCTCTCACATTGCCTCTCACATTGCCTCTCACATTGCCTCTCACATTGCCTCTCACANACAAAAACAATCACCGGAATGTTCAGCATTTTGCACACCCAGAGAAACACGGTGGTCACTCCTGCCATGATCCACATGATCAGACCCTCTGCCGGTTCCAACTCGGGGCACCTCCAGCGTCCCGTCTTGACAATCATTCTCTGCTGTTCTTCAGGGGTCACTGGGCAGGAATAACGGCTGCTCAATGAGCAAGCCTGTCGAAATCAAAGCAATCTGCATATTGCTGCATGCCCCCTAGTTTTCCTCCTACAATTTGCGAACAGACGAATCTCCATTTTGCCCCATCTCCTGCAATAAATCTCGTCCATACCTTCAACCCGTCCTTTCGCCTCATACCTAGGCGTTTCGTCAGGACAGCGCCACCGCGTAGTGGCAATCATAGCACCAAGTCGAGAAGGGACTTTCAGAGTGCCTCCCCGTCGTGCATTGTCAGTACCAGCCAGATGCACACCATGGTAGTGCAATGCTCAAGATATGATCCTGAAGAAGAAGGCTAATGCAAACTGAGAATGGTGCTTCTTCCTTCCTCTTGCAGATTCCTCTCTTGATGTATCAGTGCCAGCCAGATGCACGTTGCGTGTCCCTCTCCTCTTGGACGCCAATGACGCTATCTGCCTCCGCTCTTCTTCTTCAACGGGCCGAACAGATCGTGCACGTTCTTCCAATCGCAAACTTCTGCCACCTCCTTCACCTCCGCGCCCTTGATCCCCGCGGCGACTTGGGCCATGTGGCACGGCTCCGTCCGATTCTTCACGCAGTGCTCGTTCCCCAAGTCCCTGTTGTACTGCTTGTCCTTCTTCGTCGGGAAGGTGATCTCGACGTATTTCGAGCCGGCGTGGAAGGGACGCATGTCGCACCACGGCCAGTCTGTCTCCAGGACGATGCGGTCCAAGGGGAGCTGTTCGACCACCGACAGATTGTAGTCCGTCTTGAGGGAGCACCCGTTGATCCCGATGTAGAGTCCTAGCAAGAGGAACTTGCACGCGACGTCGACGGACTCATCGAAGCTGTGCACGATCCCCCACAGAGCGCTCTCTTGGGATTCAGACAACATCTCGTACAGGTCGTCGCCGCTGTCGCGGTTGTGCAGATAGAGCGGCAGATCCGTCTTCCTGGCCACCTCCAGCTGAGCCCTCAGCCTGATCTTTTGTATGTCTTTGAGACAGAAGCGCAAGCGGGCGTAGTTGATGTCGCACTCTCCCACGGCCACGACGTTGCCGGACGCCCTGCCCTCGGATGCGAGCTGGGTCAATTTTTGTTCGATTTCTTGCCGCTGTTCTTCCGTCTTGGGAGACCACTCGGACTCGCCCTCACCTCCGGAGGAAGCGGAGGGCGCCTTCTCGGCGAAGACCTCCGCGCAGCGATTGGGGTGCACCCCTGCCGTGTAGAACACCAACGGAATATTCCCGATCTCCTCGACGGGCCCATCCTCGTCCTCGTCAGACCCGTGGATCATTTTCCATCAACTTCTCGCTCTCTTTCACCATCCACGCCAAATTGATCGCCTTCGTCACCCCCTTCTCAAAAGCGCGCCGCAGCACGAGGTCCAGATCTGGCTCGTGACGGACTTTGCCTTTGCCGTGATAGGTGCCGCGGTACATGTCGTCGAGGAGGTTGCACCCGGCGTCGACGCACCGCACCGGGGAGCCGTCCCCTGCGGTCGCAGACGACGACGACATGGCGACAGAGGCGCCGGAGAGGGTCCGGGGTAGCTTCGGCGACCCCGAACGAGCGGCTGGACGAAGGCGGAGGGAGGCAGAGTGCGTGTCGACCGAGGCCGAGGAACGCAAGCACGAACTGACCTATGAATCGATTGCCTCGCGGCCACCGCGGCGGGGAGGGCGCCTTCGGGCGCGAGGGAGGGAGCGACGGCGAAAAGGACGGCGACGGTGGCGGTCGCGCGGCTTCCGGACGGGGTCATGGAGGGTCCCGCCGAGGACGAGGGCGCGGGCACCGTCCCTCCTCGGAAGCGGCGACGACGACGACGGAGGCTGCAATCTGCTGCAGCTTGAATACGATAGTGAAATTACGAGGGGTTTCGTCTTCGCCCGCCAAGCGTCGGAGGCAAGTCAAATTCACGGATGTCTCTTTTTGCAGTTGCCATTTTCTGGCATCGACTCGCCGAAAATGAGAATGTTTGTAATGAAGTCGACACATCCAACATCAAGGTCGTCACGTCGTAGTTATAGGTCGACAAGTCAAACTAAATGTTCGACATTAGGTCGACAGTCGATCTTTTTTGCTCGACCTGACGAACTTTTTACCAGACACATCGGTCGGCACTTGGATCCGAAATGGTCGACACGTAGGAAAAAAAGAAAGCCATAACTAAATTTTGAATTTCAAAATTTTTTTATGCGTCGATGAACTAAATCCGGTGTGTTGTTGCAACTTCTGACAAGTCGCGCAAAACAGAGTCAGGAGCCTTCCATTGCTCCCTCCCGCGGCTCCCACCGGCAAACCCTCACTGGTGTGCGAGGCGGGACAGAACCTCTCGCCCACAGTCCCACACTCAGACGGATGCCACGCCATCTTGGGATGGTGGAAGATATGACTGGTGGCTCTCATCAACAGATGGGGGCAGAGCGGCCGCAGTCTCGTGCTTGCACCCCTTGCCATCCTCATCCTCGCATTGTCCACGGCGGCGTTGTGAAGGGGCGAGACCCAAGAGGACAAGACCGCGTTGTTGCCCTTTTCCGTTGGGCTTTTCGAGGGGACCGCATCTCAGCCTTGGCGCAGTGTGCGACGTGGCGTGACTGTTATTCTTTCTAGGCCCGCCGTCGCCTGGTCGCCGTCGCTTCTCTTGGTCTGCCATTGCCATTGTTGTCGCCAGCGCCCGCCAGTTGCCGAGAGAGGAGATGATGGATTCGCAGACAGAGTCCGTCTAACAAAAGTTACTACCAGTTGTCCTTAATTTATTTTGAAATTTAAATTATGAATTTCGCACCGAAGGATCATCTCACCACAAAACCAAATGATGCATATCTCTGGTCAAGTCCCAAGGGACTGGACCTCGGTTCTTCTGGCCCATGGGTCCACGGCTAGGGTGGAGGTGATGGGAGACAGGAAACTAGACTACTACAAGACTAAGAGGTTGTGAGTGGGTGCTGAAACTGAGCGGGGCTAGTACTGCAAGTGTCGCCCCTTGGTCAAAGGGTGGGGAGTGGGCAAACGCTTAATCTACCTAATCGACCGACCCTGTATCCACGCTGTCATGGTTGGCGCCTCGAAAAGGGAATGAGAGCGGCATTGCTGCCGCGTGACTGTTGCAGTGGCGCCGTGACTCCGTGTGCCTGATTGTGACCGTGTGTGATTGGGGTTTGGCTTGGCCTCCTTCGTGCCATCACCACAATCGCTGGGGCGCACCGTCCAAGCGCCCCTCAGCTCCCAATGTTAGACATCCAAATCTCTGCGCAGTTCCTTTCCCAGTTCCATCCCCAAAATTTAGGTTGTGGGGCCCAACCTCCGCTGTCCCTTCGGACAAGATGCCATTCATGTCTTTTCAGCAGTGGGCTGCATCTCCTCGTGCCCTTCAAGCTGTGTGGGGACGGCAATGACCGTTCATCCTGCGAGTAGTCGCGACGATCTCGTCAACTCTCGTGCCGTGTGGAGAGTTTACACCGGCTCTTTTTAGTCGGTCTCGCGGGGTGATCAATCCTGCTCGACCTTGGGTTGCGCTTCCTTGTCGCAGGTCCCAGGTTCATCGCAGCCCTTTATTGGTTCGGGGTTGCTTCCGGATGGG
>JALLPA010000661.1:0-13958 GCA_036939895.1 Thalassiosira exigua
TGGATTATCATATGCCTTGATAATGAGAGAGGGCGAGAGAAAAAATTATGGCCTACTCAGACTCGGGGCTTTACTTTGGCCCATCTGTCGGACGCACCACGGTCCAATCATGGGACCGCAAGGCATCACGGCGCCACCACAGATTTGTTGAGGGATGGAGCAGTGGCTAAACAAAAGGGGGTGGCATCAGAGATGTTTGGTGAGGGCGATGATGAGCACATTCAATTTTTGGCTCGACGGCATGACTATCGTTGAGCCCGACGGAGGCTCTCTCATCGCCAACACACGACCTCACAGGACGACCGGACACGAGGGACTCACCTTCAACCCGTTTAAGGTTTTGCCCTGGGTTGAAGGTCCTGGAGCACTCCAAAAGGAGGGTTGGGAGGTGAAGTTTTGGGCAGTAACGTGGGTGCACCATGTGGACGTCGTCGTCCAAAAATGACTGTTGTCAAGAACTGCTCAGTGGGGGTGACACTACAGCTACAGCCAAAACCGCTTCGCACAGACCTGACTTCATGGTAGTCTTGTATGAAAACCGTCACAGACGATGTCATTGCTGACAAGGGAAGCATAGGAAGAACGATGGCCGAATTATTGGTTAATTTGCGCCCTTGCTTGCCCTTGCCTGCAAAAATTTGGTCTGTCCACAACCGTCACATTTCGGCGGCTTTTAAAGTTTTTCAAAAGTCAAATTTAGCCAGATCAGTGCTTTTATCTAGGTAAAAAAACTATAGCTGGACCCCCTAATAAGAACCTGAGAGAGGCCAAAAACACCAGTATATGATGCGGTGATCTGTTTTTTTGTTTTCACGGAACCTATAATGTACGGTATCGCCCAAATGTCCAAAAACTGACTGAAAACTTGTGCTACAGTGCTAAATAATTCTGATCATGCTATAGATTCTGACTGCTCTAGCCTATGAGTTCTTTTGTTGTACGCAGACATTTGAATTCCGAAATGTTTTACCCTTGATAACAACAAATCACAATTAGAGTCTTATGTTTTCAGTTAAAAATACCAATCAGAGACGTATGCCTATAAGAGGGCAACCATCAGTTTAATAATCAACCTTATGTGTTAATTCCTGTAAACATTGGCAAGCATTGCAAAGCTTGCACTTTGGATTCCGTCTTTACTCCATATTCGGGTCATTTGTCACATCCCTTTCAAGTTGAAACCCCCAATGTTGCTGAATACACATGACAAAAGTGACATTCAGTGAGGCATGAACAAGTGTATGTAGGATAAAAACCTTCACCACCAATTCAGAATGTAATGCAAGAGAATTTTCTAGTAGAAATGGCATGAAATTTTCAATACCCCAGTCAAGAATCCAATATTCATGAACAATGGATGTTGACAAAGTTGAATATCATATATAACAATAATCTTGATCAGGCCATCTACATTGCTTACACTTATTCATCCTACTCATCCCTTTATTCATCCTGTGATTTTTCAGACAGAGAAGTATGTCATACATGTGGTACTATGTACATCTATATATGCAAAGATCCACTAGCTTCTAAAACATTTCTTTCAAAAAGAAAAAAAATAATGACCTAACCACACAAGGCCACGTTTTCTATTTGATTGTAGACCAATTCTATCATGTAACGAGCTCAACTAGAGCTTCCCGTGACACACAAACCCGGCAACTTTCGACGAGGTATGAGAGAGTTTCACCTCAGTGTCTGCCATGCCGACACCCTTGCCTCTGCCTGATGGCACCCCAGCACTTCCCTCCACATGCGATTTGAAAGCTGATGAGCTAAGCTATTGATCTAGTGCAATAGGCCTCCAGAGGCATTTGGTGTGATAAAAAAGTTGGACAAAAAACTGTACAAAAGTAACATACTTTTTAATAGATGTTCATCTTTAGAACTGATGCCATCGTGACGTTAAATAGTGACCCCTTGCGGCACCCCCAAGCCCTTCCCCGCTTGAATGGAATGGTCTGGATTCTTCTGGTGCATTTTAACCCCTCATAGTATCGACAATTTGTCTCTGGTGCATGTATTCCTGCTCCCAGCAATGTCGGCTTTCAATTTGATTGTTGAGAGCAGTGGGGGGTCACCGTGACCATTGTTTCGAGGACTTTATTTCCGCCGTACCGGCGGGGGGTTGGCCATGGTAAAAAACTCAAGAATATGTCAAACGATAGGTTGCAAAAGTATGTACAACATAATAATCAAGTATATTTTTTATATATTTTTATATAAAGCATAGTGTATGTATCGTCTGCTGTTCTGTAAATTTCCAAAATTTGTCTAGACTAGGCCTTTGTGACATATAGAAAAGTCTAAAAAAATAATTTCTACTCTACGTGTTCCGTGATCGAAATTCAATAAGCTGGGATTAGAAACTATCATATAGGAGTGTGTTTCATATGTCGCACATGCACATGATACGACACACCATTTTCTATGCTATAACATGTCCTCTTGCAAGCCTTTGTGCTTCATGGATTCTTATCACATAACGAAATCAGACCGATGATGTTTTAGACATATGCATATTACAGATGAGTGAATTTGAGGAGGGTTGATAACTGAAACTCTTGAGAGCTCCTATGTGACTAGCTTCAATTGTTTTCTTCTACTCACTGGTATTCAATTCTAAAGTAAAACAACTTTGAATAAATTGCTGGTATTTTTTGCATTTTTATATCCAATTTTTCATGCAGCCCTGGCACCCCCTCCCAATAACCCACCGCACCGGATCCATAGCTAAGGTCATCAGATATCAAACCCTACATGGGGAGAGGTCATGCCATGGCGCCATCATGCTGCAGCGCAGATGTTGGCACGCCAGACGCTATGGTTTTGCTCTCGTCTTGTTGTGTCGCATGTTGTCATGTTGCATGTTGTCGCTTGTGTGTTGCGTTGTGAGAGCGGGAGCGGGAGCCATTTTTATCTACCTGCTCAACATAGAGTAAGAAAATAATATATATTCGACTGGTTAGCACCCTCCAGTGTCCACACGGTAGTGTGGCTGGATTGCCACCAATGTTGACTTTCATATCAACACCCCAATCCTCTCTTTATGAAGATTGGGACCAAGGTTTGCGACTCGTGGAACATTATAAAGTAAGTAAGTATCCAAGTATGACTTGTTTTTTTATCTATGGCGAGTAAATAAGTCATTCAATATTGTTACTCGACTCGCAATATTGGATGAGTTCATAGTATCAAATCGCGAGTATCTTGGACTCTCCCATCATTTTTATACTTCATAATTAGTACAATTTTCTTTGTTTCTCATTCAATCCGGCCACTTTTGGAAAGTATTTACAGGCGCGTAAAATTGGACGATTTTGGTGAGAAATAAAAACATACTAATGGACTTAAAATAGTAAGTTTTTGAAAAAGAACAACAAAACCCGTCGAAATCTCCTCCCTTGGCGCGGTTCACATTGGTTTGCTCTCATGAGGCGAAGTGTTTTTTTCGCTATTTCATTACTCGAAAAAAAACTAGCGAGTATTGAGCCGATTTCAAGTCATAGCCCTCTAAAATGGCGAATAAGTAAGTACGAGTTTTGGCGGGCAAAAACTCGTACTCGTCGACTAGTTTTCGATTATTTGAGTCACGAGTCACAAATGGGTCGTAAACCCTGATTGAGACACCATTTTGACATTTGTGATCAGCAGAGTTCGTGGTGCAGGGGGGGTGGAGAAGGCAGACCAATGTTTGCAGTCGTTTATCTAGGTACGGACCTAGCAAGTGGGAGAGTTGTTTTTTGTCGATCATCCGTCGTTCAGTTCAGTATTTAGTAAATGATCTGGGATGAAAACAGGTCCTTGTTTGATATGATTTGTAGCCGGTCTACTATGGACAACAACAGTTCATCTCAGAGTAATTGACCATTTCATTTGCTCGCATTTGTAACTCAAAACCTCCTCAGAATAACATATGAGAGACAGCTGAGCATTTACTTATATGCCAAATGAGAGAGTAGCTTAGGTTTTTTTCTCGACAAGAGCTCATGGGGGTCAAATGCTACTATAGTTTCAAACATAGCAATTTGTTTGGCTAGCAAATTGAGCCTGCAACTTCCCAACATCATGAAGTGCCAAGCATTCTATTGCGTGTCCCAATAAGAACACCCCCACATATTGACCAACTGTCGGCGATTACGTAGCCGCTGCCGCAGCACAACAACTCCACAACTCATCATCTCCCATTTTCGCAAGATGGGTTTGAGCACGGCATTGGACACACTCATGTCCCATTAAATCCGAAAGAGTCAATCCTCAGGAGAGGGACCATTGCTCCACTCAAAGCTGCAGTAAATTGCAGGTAGCTGCGCCTGATTTGCTAGCTCTTCTGAGCGCCAATCCTCGCCTGCGGATTGATGCCACTAATAGAAGGGGAAATTTGCCATTGGCGAGTGCTTATACCATTCCTGCAGAACCAGGTGTTAAAAGGTAAAGGGCGGGCAGGCTACAAGCTGGTATCTATGGACTGGAATCCGAAAAAAATTGTCAGAGACAATTGAAATATTGCACACAATAACCACTGTAGATGGTTCTAGTGCTGTTCAACGTGACGGGGTATCATTACATTTTCAATGCAAACACCCTTCAATGTAAGCACCCCTGTTACTGAGCAATACTGTCGCTGGTTCTGCATTTTTTCCTCAAGAGACAGCCTTCCTGAGGATGTGCGTTCTGGCGGTCAATGGAAACGAAAAAAGGTCGATCTGAAACAAGATGTTGGCAAACCCTATCAATGGTGTTTTTTAGCTACCCCCCCCCCCCCCCCCCCCCCCCCCCCCCCCCNGAATGGAAAATTTGTGATGCCGTGCAAAATCCCCCCCCCCCCCCTCCTCCTATTGTACTTCTCTGCTAACCAAGATTGTTGTGAATTGATTCTGGCTCAGCCCCTCCCACCATTCCGATGCATATGCATGCATTCGCCCGCTCCCCTATTCCCACGCATGCTCCCCTCCAACCCTTTCTACTCCCCTCTCTATTTCTTCCTCAAGGCTAACTCGGCGCCGCCGACTTGTCCACCTCGAAGTCCTCGTCGACCAAGATCATGTTGTCCAGGGGCTGTCCCGGCGCGACCATGGGCAGGCACGGCGTTCGCTCGATCCTCACGTGGAACAGCACGGGCTCGTCGTCGTAATCGAACAGGAACGAGCGCATCTTCTCCTCCAATTCCTCCATGCTCTCCGCGTACAGGCTCTTAATCCCGAACGCGCTCGCCAGCGTCGTGTACTCCGGGCTCTTGTTCCGCACGGCGATGTACCGCTCGTCGTGGAACAGGCGCTGCCAGTACTCCACCATCATCTGGCTCTCGTTGTCCAAGATCAGGAGCTTGACGGGGATCTTCTGCTCCCCGATGGTCTTGAGCTCCGTGAAGGTCATGTTGAAGCTCCCGTCGCCGTCGACGGAGATGCACATCTTGGTCGGGTTGGCGAGCTTGGCCCCCATGCAGTAGCCCAGGGACACGCCCATGGTCCCCAGGGACCCGGAGGAGAGCATCTGGCGGGGCTTCGTCCACGTGATGAGCTGCGCGGCCGCCATCTGGTGGATGCCCACGCCGGTGGAGAAGATGGCCTCGTCGATCTTTCCGGATTCGAGGAGCTGTCGGTCCATCTCGGCGATGACGGACTGGCAGCACATCTTGGTCCGCGTGACCTCCTGGGAATTCCCCTCCTCGTCCTGGACCGTGTACGTCTCCGGGGGGTATTGGTTGATCCGTATGGGATACTCCGCCTCCAGCTGCCACTTCTTCGCGATCCAGTCTTTCGTCCGCCCGGACTCCTTCGGCGGATCCGCCCGTATCGCCGCGTTCACGGCCGTCAGGAACTTCTTCCCCGTCGAGTGGACGAAGTAATCCGGCCGGACCTGCTTGGCGTTCTCGCTGAACCGGACGTCGACGTGGATCACTCCCCCCCGTCCCTCCTTGGCCGCCTGCTTCGCGGCGGGGATGAAGTCCGACGGGCGTCCGGTGATGCGATCGTCGAACCGCGACCCGACGCACATCAGCAAGTCGCAGTCCTGGATGAGGTAGTTCGGCGTGGCGTGTCCGTGCATCCCCAGCATGTTCGTCGCGAGGGGATGTCGCTCGTCGAACGTCCCCAGCGCGTGCAGGGTCGTGGCCACGGGGATCTGGAGGGTTTCCGCGAGCTCCTTCAGCTCGTCGGACGCGTCGTTCGCCCCCTGTCCCGCGATGATGAACGGACGCCGCGCGTTCTTGATGAGGTCGACCATCTCCTTCATCAGGCCGTCGGCCGCGCCCAGCTTGCCCGTCTTTCGCGCGCTGTCGTCCTCGTATATCTGATCGTAGTCGACGCCCCCGTAGATGGTGTCGGTGTTGTGGTGGTCGAGGTGGTAGGCGTCGTGCCCGGACTCGACGGGGACCAGCTCCCCCCCCTCGTCGACGCGGAAGCTCAGCCCCTCGTCGACGCGCCCCAGGTGGACCGCGGTGGTGTCGGGGATCAGGCGTACGAACTCCAGGTCGTGGTCGCGATCGTACGCGTCGTCGTGCTTGTAGCTCCCCAGCCCGTCCAGGAAGCCCTCGATCAGCTCGTCCGTGAGCTGCTGGATCTGCAGGTCCTTGGGCAGGTCCAAGTAGACCGGCCCGGGCCGCCCGTTCCGCGCGACGTAGAAGGCGTAATCCATCGCGAACGGGACCTCGGCCGCGCTCTTGATCTGGTAGCTCCACTTGGTGACCGGCTTCATGATGTCCACGGCCGGACAGGACTGGAAGGCGTCCTGCGGCGCGGTGGTCGCGGCCTGTCCGCACAGCACGAGGAGGGGGACGCCGTCGCACATGGCGTCGGTGATGGGGGTGACGAGGTTGGTCGCCCCCGGACCGCTCGTCGCCACGACGATGCCCGCGGCGAGCTTCCCGTCTCGCTCCTCGACGGAGCTCTTCGCGATGCCCTCGGCGACGTGCCCCGCCGAGCTCTCGTTGGAGTTGGTGATCCATCGTATCCCGGGCCCGTCGCCATGGCGGGGGTGGCGTTGGTGGAACTGGTCGAGGAGGGGGAGGATGGCCCCGCCGGAGTAGCCGTTCACGACCGTGACGCCGTGCTCGAGGAGCTTGCTGTAGATGATGTGCGCGGCCGTCTCCCCCTTGAAGGTGTGCATGTATTTCCGGGCGGCGTCCTTCGACGCCAGCTCGGCCGAGCCGTTGACGAGGTCGTCCCACGCGGCCGAGGAGACGACGTCGTTCCGGAAGCCCTCGGAGGTGCCGACGGACTTGCCGGTCGTCGACGGGTTTTCGATGGTGGACATCCATCGCCGCGTGTCGTTGTCGTCCCTCCTCCGTGTTCTCGGTTGGATTAAATTTATATCAGATACGGTTCGTCGCGGGGAGGAGACGGCGGTGAACGCCGCCGCGGGGGAGATGTTGGACGGCGACGAATACGTCGCCGCCGCCAGGATGGCCGCGGCCGCGGATAATTTCATTTTTCAACTCTTTGCGGCGCGATCCGAAGCTTTCAGTCTGCTGCCGATGTGGTTTAGGTGACTAATGGATTGGCCGGGCGGGCTTGCTTGGGCGCTCTCAAAGCTACCTTGATTCGGCAATGCATCCAAGTAAGAAGAAGGCGTGACGTTACTGTCGCATTTTTGGCCATGGTCGGGTCGAGCAAGGTTGGCCATGGGTAGGGGGTTACCACTAAGACGTTTTCTGAACGGATCCCTTGAGGCTTTAAAGCGATAACCCGGACGTTTATAAACCTTATTTATATCGTTATAAAAACACAAAAAGTTCAAGATGTTGGTTATTTTTATGAACTACAACATATAAAAAAAAATTAATTAGTTCATATGTCTAAAGAAAAAAGATATTGACATCATTGACCCATGTCACCAGGACGGCATCAGCTCTTTTATATCTTTGGTGGCTCCCCCCTAATGTCGGCTCGAGGGCGTATTTGATGGTGCCACGAAATTAGTAGAAATGAAAAACGAATTACAAACCAATGTTTTAAAATTTTCAGTCTTCGAACAAAACATATCGTCTTTGATTGGTCTTGGGTATCGTACGAACTGACGTCTATTCTATTACAGCACCTCTAGTAGAGACGACTCTCCACTCGCGTCGACGGCCAGACTTCGAACCAAGGAGGAAGGAGAAGCTTCGGAGTCAGAGAAATCATACTGGTTCCTACGAGGAAGGTTGCCAAAACATTTGTATGGTTCAAATTGCTCATTGCGAGGGGGCGCCCCCATTTTATGGCTTCTGCCCCCTGACGAGTCGTGTCTGCGAGCCAGCTGTTCGCATTGAAGCGAACAACTGTCGTAATGGCTGTCGCATCGCTATCAGAATCCTTTGTTTCCTATTCTCGATTTTTTGAAAACCTATTTTAACGTTAAATCTCGAGGCCTCCCAAATTTTAGTTTGATTCTTTCGCACAAAAGGCTTTACTAAAGTTGTTAAATAATAAAAAATATATTACAATTATTCAGAAGAATTCATCCGCTCGCGTCCGCTTCAGAATCCAGAATCAGAACATCAGAACATCGCTCGGGCTGAACCAACCATGGCGTCATAATCTCCCCTATCCGCCGGCGGCTCGTCGACGAGCGAGGCTTTCGAGCACCATGTCCTCATTATTTTCACGGAGCGCCATCCGTGAAAGGCAGTGTGGTATCTTGGCAGTATCCTCGGCTCTCAAACGAACACCTACGCGGCAGGGGCAGGGCTGATCAGCATTGGCCGGTATCCACTCACATCCGACGACCTTTTCCATTGTTTGGGCGTTGACCATGGCCGCCCACGCTCTCGGTCGCATCGCCGCTCGGCGCCTCGTCGCCTCGAAGGCGTCGCCCCGGCCGCCGAGGGCCGCGATCCGCTCCTTCTCGGCCTCGGTCCTGCACAACGACCACCACGGCGACGGCGACGAGATGGAACGCCGCTGGCCCGTCACGACCTTCACCGAAGACGAGCAGATGGTCCGCGACGCCGCCCGCGCCTGGGCCGACGCCGAGCTCCGCCCCCACGTCCGCGCCATGGACGACGAGGGTCGGACCCGCCCCGAGGTGATCCGCGGCCTGTTCGAGCACGGGTTCATGGGGATGGAAATTCCCGAGGAACGCGGCGGATCCGGCTTGAACTTCACCTCGGCCTGCCTGGTCGTCGAGGAGCTTTCCAGGGTCGATCCCTCCGTGTCCATCTTGGTGGACATCCACAACACCCTCACGAACAACGCCGTGCGCTTCTGGGGATCGGAGGGGTTGCAGGAGAAGTGGCTCCCGCGGCTGGCGGCCGACTGCGTCTCCTCGTTCGCTCTCTCCGAGGCCGGGTCGGGGACCGACGCCTTCGCCATGAAGACGACCGCGACGGCTTCGAGCGACAGATCGTACTACACGCTGAACGGGGAGAAGCTGTGGATCTCCAACTCGCGGGAGGCGGGCGTCTTCCTCGTGTTCGCGAACGCGGACCCGTCGAAGGGGCATCGGGGCATCACGGCCTTCATGGTGGACGCGACTTCGGAGGGCGTGCGCGTGGGCAAGCCCGAGAAGAAGCTGGGGCTTCGCGCCTCGAGCACCTGCCCGGTCGTGTTCGACGACGTCGAGGTCGATGCGGCGGACGTCCTCGGAGAAGTCGGCTTGGGCTACAAGTACTGCATCAACATCTTGAACGAGGGCAGGATCGGCATCGCTTCGCAGCAGATCGGGGTGAGCTAAGGCAATTGATCGGGTCATTGTTGTGCCTGCCTGCATTGATGGTGCCCTTTATTGCTTTCCTCCAGATCGCAAAGGGTTGCTTCGACATTGCAATGCCTTACATGAACGATAGGACTCAGTTTGGTACTAAGATTGCGGATTTCCAGGTGAGTCCAGACACGAAGACAGCCATTAGGAGCAATCCCGAGTAGATTGCCTTATCACAAATGAACCATCTGATGGGTTGCAGGGCATGGAACACCAGTACGCGCAAATCGCCACTGAAATCCACGCGGCCGAGGTCATGACGTACAACGCCTGTCGGATGAAGGAGGCCGGGATCCCGTTCGTGAAGGAGGCAAGCATGGCGAAGCTGTACGCGAGCCAGGTGGCCGAGCGGGCTGCGAGCAAGTCCATCGAGTGGCTGGGCGGCGTGGGCTTCACCCAGGAACTTCTGGCGGAGAAGTTCTTCCGGGATTGTAAGGTCGGGAGCATCTATGAGGGGACATCGAATATTCAGCTCCAGACCATCGCGAAGAGGATCAAAGAGGACTATCGATAGATTGCTGTCGTTATGTTATGAGAAATTTTGAGGTAGAAGGTGGTGGGTGGTATCATAAATGGTAACTGAGGAAATCCATGATGTGGTAATAGAGAATATTTAGGTACACAATTTCCGACGACCAAGATGGCAGTTGCATGAAGAGGCGACAGCAAGCTCATTTATTTTTGCTATCATGTTCTTGGTTCCCACGATAGAAAGCAAGACCCATCCATTTTCTCTCATCTCAGCTCGCAGCCCAATGAAGGACACTCATCCCTCAACTTGAATTGCAACTCATCTATTTCATCATTTGTCAAACTTCTATCCATGGACCGGTAAGAAATCCTGTAGCAACGGGAAGAGCGCCTCGTCTTGGGATGAGTGAAGGCATCTATCAACTCAACACTTTCCACAAGATCCCCTCCTACTGATCTCGCCAAATCAAAGAAATCGTTCTCCACGAACTCTTTCCCGTTGGGTTCATTCCCATTTTTGGATGTCCAAAAGGTGACATCCTTGAACACGGGAGGAAATTTGCTATAAGGTTGAAACTCCACAATCTTCCCTTCCTCAAATTGACTGTGAAACCTCAGATCCTCAGTCCAGAACAACCTGATATCTGGAATTTTGAACAGAATCATGGCCAGTCGCTCGAGTCCCAATCCAAACGCCCAGCCTCGTCTATCAGATCTGCCTGAAAGACTCAGCACCTGCTCGTGTATGACTCCGCACCCCAGAACTTCCATCCATTCGTCGTTGTGGTTAATTTCGAGCTCGAAGGATGGCTGAGTGAAGGGGAAGTAATCCTCGTTCCATCGCTTTTGCGTGGATGGGCCAAAGAGATGGTCCATGAGACCTTCCAATGTGGCTTTCAGGTCCGATTCCACCCTTCGACACTCCGGACTTTTCAGCCATTCGTCTCCCCTCATACCATGCGCCCCGTTCATCGATCCAGGGTCCATCAATTTTACCCCTTCCATTTGATGAAAGGCAGGATAATGAGTGGCATCGATTTCATCGCGCCTGTAAACGTCTCCTGAGCATAAAAACGCATCTGCCCCTGATCGTAGGTGTTGACTCTGATGGGCAGACGTGTGCGTCCGGAGGAGGGTCGCGTCGGTGACGTAATAGGTGTCGCTGGGTGCACGACCCGGATGATCCGACGGGATGAGAAGGTCATCGAAACATTGTTGGGTCGTGACGATGGGGTCTTCCGCGTCGAATATTTGGTAGTCGGTTCCAGTTTCATCCGATAGCGAGGAAAAATACTCCTGTATCTTCGAGCGTATGATCCCGATGGGGTGCGAACGACGAAGGTGCAAATCACGCCCAACCAACGAAGCAATGTGCGGGGTGATGTTATTGGACGGATGCGGGACAAGGTAGCGACGATCGTCGGCATATTTTCCAAGTAGCGTTGTCTGCGATTGGGGGGTTGCCCCGGCTGATGACCAGCGACGTGGCGGCGTGGTCGTGATTGCCAAAAACGGATAACCAGAGGTTCTCTGGTGACACTGAAAAGTTGAACCGGGGATTCTGCATGGCATGCAATCCCAACGGCTCCGCCGCGATAAAATTCGCTGCATTGCACGAGCTCTGCCCATACTTAGTCTTGAGTTCCCCCTTCGAGACTTCCGCCCACCAGGGCCTACCCTACCCGCACCGATCCGCCAATACGTCTCGATCTCGACCAAACTCCTGGTTTCGACTGCCTGAATCGAGTCCTGAATCCGCAAAAGGTGAAAATGTTTGTACGAGTGAAGAACTATTTTGAACCGATAACTAACTGTCCAATAAACACTCGCCGTTGCGTGCTAATCACGGCCTCTTAGCGGTAGACATTCGGTCCACCGTAACTACGGCGGTAGACAAAAGACACCGTAAGTATTGTCCCATCGGAGATTGCTCTCTCTAGCTTCCACCGTGTTAAAAAAAAGCATCTTCCCGGCCGAATTAGAGTAATTTCAGACCGATTTTTTAAGTGACCAAATTATATAATTTACGAAGATTTATTTTTAATTTAGAATGAATTTAGATAATATATTACTAATATTATACAAAAACGTACCGATTATATAAGATTTTTTACACCTGTTTTTCACNTAATACGGGCGTATTACCCGGGTCCGAACGCCGGAACCAGATACTAGACGTCCAGGAGGACCTCTTTGAGAGCTTAAATCCATCGGGGGAGCCGCCCATGTCCTTAAGAAGAGCCTCTTTGGTTAGGTGCTAATTGGGGCTCGCCGGGCTGCCCCTCGTTGTTGTCAGTTCCGTCGTCGTCTCCGCCGTCCCCACCGTCCTCCCCTTCGTTGTCGCCGTGGCCCCGTTGGCGTCGGAGGCGACGAACCGCACAGCGGAGGCGACGAACCGCACATCTCGGACAATCAGTCCTCGCTACTCACCTAATCTTGGGATCCGTCTGGAGCATGCTGGCGATCAACGCCCTCGCATCGTCCCCTACCTGAAATGGATGGATCAGCATCAAACGGAGAAATAAGCTCGTGCAAAGTGCAGCGAAGAGCAAAGGACGCGCCTTCCAAAACCGGGCGCCGCAGTCATCCCATCTCGTCCCCTTCAACGATCGTCCAGCTCGATTGCCACGCACTGCAAACTGCGCCTTCTATCTCGCTTCATTCTCACCTTCTGCCTCGCCCGGCTCTGGACCAAGTTGGCCTTCGGCACGATCTTCACCGCGTACTCCTTGTTCGTGTCCAAGCTCGTCCCGAGGGGCTGCGTCTGCTTCTTCTATCCTCTGCTCATCCCGCCGTTGCTCGTCCCGCCGTTCCTGTCGTCCAGCGAGGCCATGGTGCTTGCGACCAAGTCGGGTCCCCCGGCTACGGCTCCCGAAGACGACGACGCCTCAAGCGGGCGGACAAGCGGTTGCCATCGGGCGGCGGAACGCATTTGTCCCCACCGCCGCTTCTTTTCGGCGGTAGGGAGGGGGCGGCTCGCATTCGCATCGTCTTGTCCTCCCCATCGCTCAGGTCCTCACATGCAACCGGTCAGCCGTGCGTCGGAGTGGCGAAGGGAGCTCCGTCGTTCGAGGGGCCAAAGAAGAAACGCTGTTCTCGCGACGTCGCCTCCTTTGGCAGACGCCGTCTCGTCCTTGCGCGTCCTCATCGTGGCTTCCTCCTGTCCTCGTCGTCGCCTGGTGTTCGTTCGAAGGTGCAGCTACGCGGGCAGTCGCGGCTGGCGGAGAGTGCTAGCAGAGAAGGAGGAGGAAGGCGCGCCGCGAATGCAGACGAAAAGGGCGGCTACTACAGCGGGCGGAGGGACAGGTCGAGGACAGTTCGCACCCCGCCGCGCTGCCTTTGGCGGACGCCGCCTCGTCCTTGCGCGTTCGAAGGTGCAGCCGCGCGACGGAACGGGCGGTCGCGGCGGACGGAGGGCGCGAGCAGAGAAGGTGGATAAAGGCGCGCCGCGCGTCGCCTCCCTCAACGTCGTCGTCCTCGGCTTCGGTGGGGTGGAGCCGCATCTTGCATCTCCTCTCTCCCCCGGCTTGACCTCGGACGGATCAGAGGTCGGAGGATCGTGCCCCGCAAAACGAGCGGCGGACGACGAGGCCGCGGAAGTCGGGCGGTCGGGCCCGTCACGCGCGCCGCGGTCACGCGCTCCGGACCCGGAGGTCGACCCGAAGAGTGCAGAGGGGACGCGGACGGAGGCAGCGGCCATCATGGCCATGGTCCCTGCCGATTTTTATGCAATGTTCTGCGTCGGCTCCCAACGCTCTTCTGCGTCGGCTCCCAGGTACCAGGGCCTACGGTACCCTACGATATCT
>JALLPA010000662.1:0-13572 GCA_036939895.1 Thalassiosira exigua
TTAGTTAGGTACGTACCTAGCGAGAGAGAGAAGTTTTTTTTTCGGCCGATCCGTGATCGAGCCCACGTAGCGAGTGAATCACCTGGGATGAAAACCCATCCTCGCCGAGGCCATGGGACCAACCAAGTGCACCACAGATGCCTTTTGTTGATACCTTGAGTCTGTGGCTGACAGGAACGAGGAGCTGCGGGCTGCCGTTGAGACCACTGGGCGAGCGCTGAGAGACATGCTCGGGGGGTTGCGTGGGATGAGCTCCATGGATCCTCCTCTCGGCCATCATGCCTACGGTGCCATGTCCTCCCTCGCACAGAGCACAACCGGAAGATGAAGACCTTGGACAGTTGGGTGTAGGGCACTATCGATCATTCCCAGACCTCGATCCGCTGGAGGCAGAGCCGAGTACTCGGGGAGCAGGCTACCGCAGCGCCTATTTGCGAGTGAATGAGGGTGCCACCGATACCACCTCCATCTACTTGAGCACCTCTTGGGAGCTCTTTCTCATCTCTACTTCCCATATATGCCTGCGAACAAGCTTGACGAGTATCGCTTCGTGGCCACCAAGGGCGTCTTGGCCATCGTTTGTGTGACCTCCAAGAGCATCCGTGAGTTCGTCCCGTGGGAGCGTCTGAGTGATCCAGTAGTGCGCAGGGGGTACATCAACGAAGTGTTGGCCTCGGACTCCGAGTACACCCGTTTCCGCCAGAGGAGACTGTTGGACTTGTTCTGCTGTCTGGTGTTGCTGCACATGCAGCGGGAATTCGTGGAACATGGCCATCCCGGGATTCCTTCCATGCACAACCTTCGATTCCATCCAGTTTATGAGTTGTTCTGCAAGAACTACAAGATGCTGGAGACGTCCCGCCCGAGCATCGCCATCCAGGCAGAGTTGATACTGTTCTACAATTTGCTCAACATTCTGACAGTGTGCTCCCCATTTGACATCCCCCTGCACTTCGAAGCCTACCGCTTGATGTTGGTGATTTCACCCGACCATCGCCTGCTGGGGACTCTCCGGGGGGGGCGTGTTTGCTCGGCTGGTTGAGCGAGGAATACCACCCCCCTTGCCTCCGGAAGAGATGTAATACCTATCATGCCATCGCCAAGATTCTTCAACAGGCGGTGGGGTACTTGTGGTTGACAGTCCGGCTCCCCACACAGTGTATCGCGTCGAATACCCATTGTAGCATGTCGGCCGCCTGCGTTGGTCTGCACAATTTCCAGGACAAGGCCCAGGATGCAATGGGGTGGAGGGCACAGGGCACTCAGGCCCACAGTCCGTGGACCATTTCGCACATGGTGCAGTATCCTCCGTTGGGGGTGTACTCCCGCGCCCCAGATCCCACTGGAGTCGATGAGTCCCCAAGTCTTACGTGGTTCTTGTTAGATTCCATCGCTCATAACCATCATCGTTACCCCTTCTCATACTGGGAGTGGGATGGCTATGTCGAGTTGCCCACAAACGAGCACCTCTACTCTCATGGGGGTTACGTCCGCCCCAATTGGGAGTTGGGAGTACGAAGAGCCCACTACTGGAAAACCCGAGGTCTATAACAACCTGGTAGAGAAATTGAGGAATTTCAACTTCTTGGGGTTAGACAATACCAGGCCCGCACGCTTAGACAGGCTCTTCTCTTCCGTAACGAATCTGGGCGGAGGGGTGTTGTATCATCAAAGGAGGACCCCCCCTTACTCGTTCCCCGCGGAGGAGCACGAGATGGACCTTCTGGTCGAAGGGCTTGCTTTTGTGGGAAAGATATGGACTCGGGCGATCCCTGAATTGCACAGGATCCTTTCTGTCCACCCTCGCGAGTGGGGCGCTGATCTTGTCGGGGGAAGGCCATTGTACTTGACAGATATTTGCACACGAGGGCTCGACAGGTTACCTTTCCAGCCTGATGGCAGGTTTTGCAAGCGCTTGAGGGAGTTGGCCCCAGACCTACAGAAAATTGTGTCGCATGCCAGTCAGGTCCTGTCAGGTCCGCAGTCCGCAGCCAGGGTGAACCTGCCTCAGATGGGTCGTTCAGCAAGGGCCATGGGGGACTATCGCCACGACACCCAGGCGGATGTGTTGGATTTTTGCCTCTGTCCATCCCCAGAACCAGCGCCCGAGCCTCCCAATTCCTCCCACGTTTTCTACAGGAACCTTCGATTGGCAGAGGATTTGATGGCTTCGTTGAATTACGCTCAGCAAGTGCTGCCCCCATCAACTCTAGCACCTGAGACCTACGAGTACACACGGTCAAACATCGTTGAGCCGGAGCATCCCCATGACGATCCCCCCCCCTGAGCGGTAACTCGAGCGCTGGTTGCATCTGAACGAGAAGGGGGAATGGTGTGCATTGAATCAGACCGTTGGTGGGCCTGTCCTCGCTCTCATTGGTCTGCCGGCCTGGTGGGGTGGGCCCTTGGATAGTTGGTTCCATGAAAAGCGGCGAGCGGCCCCTTCCATCTGTCCAGTATCATTTCAGGTGACGGGGAATTCATTGGAGTGGTTGAATTTCCGAGAGCGGATGGAGCACCTTCTCTTCGACGCCTGCAGGGAGGCATGGCCCACGGTGGCTCCCCCGGTGGCTCCCCCGCCACCGCACCATTGGGGGGATCGGGGATATTATGACGCAGCCGCATTCCGACAGTGGCGGCAGGCGGCAGGCGCTGAGGGAGGATGTCTAGCGTAATAAAATCCCGGTTGTTGAGATGCCCAATGACTGTAAGGTCCTCCTCGGTTATTATCCAGACCTTCCGGCCACACTGAACCGACCGCCCTCAATGTCAGAGGAGGAGCTGTTGGCAGCCGGCGCAAATACATGGTGCTTCCTCTTTGCCTCCACTCTCTGATAGTGTAACCTCCACTAAAACATTCTGCTCAATGCGTAGGAGTGATATTCTCCTCGCCTCTTGGTGCATGAAATCGGTGAAGGAGGCGGCTATACCACCTGGGTGCCATGACGGGGGTCGTCCCTTCTCTCCCACTCAATGAGGGCATCGGCGTTGGCGTGAGGGTGTTGGTGGGGGCAAGCTAGTTGGGGGAGAAGGGGCGACGGCGGGAGTTCCTCGTCATCGACACCTCGACTCGGGGGCCAAACAACCAGCACAACCTCGCCAGCAAAAGGGACTCGGGCGCGGTCATGATCTGGGCGGGCCGGGGTGAAGTTCATGTCATTCCAGACAGCAGGGCAACATGCGGGGCCTTGGCAAAGGGGGGCAGCGACAGCGGTGGCCGCCATGGTTGAAAGCAAGGGCATTTCGTTAAGATATTGATTACTACTTGGGATTTTACGTCATTGTTGTTGTAGTGACAATCTCACGGAATCGATGTACCTTCGCGGTCACCCTCGTCCGGAACTGTTTGATATCACATACAAGGTTGTTCATGATGTGATTGACCAATCCTACCACTACTTGGTTCGGGTGCTGGTGGAACAGATCCTTCACAAGCTCCATCAGATAGTCTTGGTTGTGAACCAACTTGCCCTTAAAGGCAAAGAACTTGTCGAGGAGTGCTGGGTTTGGTGCGGATCCTGCAGCCTGCTCTTACTTGAATGGGAGGAAGAAGATGTGAGCCTTGCCAATGATCAAGGGCCCAATGGCAAGAGATTGACACAGGTTGGCAGGGTCAGCAAGCTGGGAACGGATTGTGGAAGGGCCGACATTGTATCCGGGGTTGTTGAGGATGATGAAGTTGGCCAAGAGTTGCTCATAATGGCCTTCTTGGGGATCAAAAGCTTGATCGCCAAAGAGTGTTGCAAAGAGTACCGGAGCAGATGCTGCAGGCACAGGAATAGGTGCGGCTTCGGCACCAGGTGTGGGGGGGGGCAGCCATGTTTGCCACTGTGCTGAGCTAGGACAAAAAATTAAGGCTATCCAAATGCAACATGTTGCATCATTTTTTCCTTTATTTTCCTTGGCTCTGCCATGAATATATGGCCTGATCTGGTGCTTGTGACAAAAATCCAAGCCCAAACAAGGCAAAAACATGTCAAAAATATCTTTACATGACGCGCTTTGTGCATGCATTGTATGAACCAGAACTAATTTCATATTGGAATTTCCACGTATCTGACTTGGCTGACACACGCTAGCTTAGGGGCTTGGTGTGTGGCTGTTTGGGTTTTGTTCGTGGCTGGGGGACGGCCAGGCCGAAGGTTTTGGCAAGAGTAAGGATGTTCAGTCCCCAGCAAGTTCAGGCAAGCAACGGTAGGAGAACCAGATATGCACAAGATCCAGATGAGGAAGGAGGGTCACATACTAGAGGCAGCTGCGCTGTGCAGACACGGCGACATTTGCACGTTAGTATTAAGGATCCGATAAATTTGAATCAAACGGAGAGCAAGGTTATTGTCATGTCTAAAAATAAAGATTCCAGAGTATTGAATCTGTGTTTGCAGATTCCAGATTCACAAGTTTTTCGAGACTAAAACTGATCTATGTACGTATTCGGAGGATGACGGCTCAGCAGGCAGCTCCCGTTGCCACAGAGAACGATGCTGCCGGGGAAGATTCCACAGAGGACGCTACCAATGCCGCCGGGAAGGACGACGGCACAACGGGCGGATGACGCCGCTGTGGATAACAAGGCCACTGGGGACGATCTCACGGATAACAACGCCTATAACGCCGGAGAGGGGGACAGTGTGACAGGCAGACAGTGACACTGCGGAGGCAATGTCGCAGGAAATGGTGTATATTTCACTTCACTAAGGAATAAGTAAGTACTAAATTGATTTTGATTCCAGTGTATCAACTAAAAAGCATATAGAACATACTAATTCCAAAAGGATACCAAAGATTGTGATGACAATTAATAGTTGGAGGGAGTCAGGCTATTGCCGTGTCTGGAAAACTAGAGGCGGCTGCAATGTGCGGACATGGCGATATTCTTGCTGCTTTAAAAACTAAATTTTGTTCAAATTGAACGCATCGATCCCAATAAATTATTAGGTGTAAAGAGCCAGGATATTGCCGTGTCTAAAATATATTGATTCCAGCGTACTAAATTTGCGTTTGCAGAGTTCTTATTCAAAAGTTCTGTGGGATTAAATGATGAGCGAGTGCAATTTGATACTAGACCCTATGCACGTTTACCTTTGTACTTTCCCTTGTAATTGACACCGGGAAGAACAAGGCCACCCCAGAGGACGTCCCTTTTACTACGACACCAACAACGTCGTGGAGGACAATGCTACGGCAGAGTGCCGACATGCCGCAAAGAACGAGGCCGCCAGTGATAATCCCACAGAGAGCGCCCTCAATGCCGCCGGGGAGGACGACGCCAGAGTGGGCAGACAACGATGCCCCAGGCCGGCAACGCTAAAGGGGATGACAACGCAGCTGGCAGACGATGACACCGCTGGGGATGGTGTATATGCCAATTCACTGAGAAATATATAGGTACTGAAATATATTGATCCCAGACGATAATACAAAAAAAGTGTAGAAAACATACTGATTCAACAAGGATACGGATCAAGATCCTGATCCAATCCCGATAATCTGGATTAAGGAATTAAATAGTAGTAAATTTTTAGAAAATTATTTTGGGGTTGACGCAGATATTATGATATCTCCTCTGCTTTGAATAATGATAGCCAGGCAACAAACATAGGCAAACCACTGGAGACATAGGAGCACATGTGGGACCCTTCACTCACATAGTGGAAGAGTTAAAGGCCTCACATTGTAACAGGTGCTCTCATTAACTACATCCATAAGTACTAAAACATTCAAGGCGCTTGAGACACACAAAGCCAAATGATGCAATATTATTCAATCGTATGTATATTTGCACCAATTGAAATGTGAGATGGTGCATTGTATTGAGTTCCAAAGCCGAATTTAACAAAACATTAACATTGACACCCTCATCAGAAGTTTTCTTTCCTGTTTGAAATCCGCGTCTTCAACAAGGTCTCTAACGATTAGGAATTAAACTCAAGTCTCAAAGGACTGGACCTTGGTTCCTCTTGCTTGTATCCACCATGATCTGTTGGAGGTGCTGGGAGGTGAGAGAAAGCTACATACTACGAGGTTGTGTGTGGAGTGCCAAAACTGACCAGGATTAGTACAGGCAGTGCTGACCCCGTTCCCTCTGCGACTGAAAGTTGCCCTTTGGTCAAAGGGTGGGGCATGGGTACTTAAAACTACCTAGAACCGACCAACCGCTGCATCCAACCTGCTATGGTTGGGCACTACTGCAAGGGAATGATCAGTGGCATTGCTGCTGTGACCGTTGCAAAAAAGGCGCTATGACTCTGCGTGAGGGTGAAGAGCCAAGGGTTGTGTGTGGCTGGGTGGCCAATTGCTTTGCCGTCACCACAATCAAGTCCCAAGGGACTGAGCCTTGGTTCCTCCCGCTCGTGTTTACCATGGTCTGTTGAAGTGCTGTGAGGTGAGAGAAAAGCTACATACTAAAAGGTTGTATGTGGGGTGCCAAAACTGAGCAGGGTTAGTGCAGCAGTGCTGACCCTGCTCCCTCTGTGACTGAAAGTCTCCCACCAGTCCTGCCCCGCATGCATTGCAGAGGGAGAGATTGCTGTACCCCCACCAGAGAGGAAGGGTGGTGGTTGCTGCACCAGGTGAGCGCCGTGTCCCTCCTCCACAATTTGTACCACTTCCTCCCTAATGCCTGGAGCAACGGCAGCTACTGATGGTCACAAGTACTTGTACCAGCTCTTCCATCTGCAGGTTTTGTCTCCAGATCAGTTTTGAGTCAGCAGACGCAGTGCATGTTGCTTGCCGCCAACTGCTCCTCTGGCAGCAGGTTTTGTCTGTGACGTCCTGTAACTGGCACGCCCAAGTTGAGTTTGGGCACGGCCCTTCCAGCCGTTGCCTTGCCCTCGGCGGTGCCGTTCGGCCCCTTGGTGCTCTCTTTGGGATCGCCAATCTGTGGTGTCATTCAGTCCCTGGTGATGCTCCCTTTGGGCTCGCCAGTCCACGGTGCCGTTCAGCACCTCACAGTGCCTCATTGGGCGTGTCAATTCCGTAGTGCAGGGAGCGGTTTGCAGGCTGATATGTGGTGCACCGAAGCCCATGGAAAAATTGCCTCCCTGCCCCGCCCAAAATAGGCCCTGCCTCAACTTGTCTGGAAGCCAGAAACACACACACACACTGAGCAAATAACAGTTGGTGCTACCCATCGGCCGCCTCCACCATCCTTCCTTTTACCGGTGTCGATTCAAACCCACTTTTCTGCCCTGGACCAGCTTAGATCTAGACGTCATGCTCCATGCATACAATGGATTCATACTTTTTTAACAGGATACCGCGATGGTGATGCCAATGCCTGATGCGCAATCAATCCCATCTGCTCGTTGAGGCAACTCTCCTGCTGCAATGATGAGGTGGCCTTTGAAAAATTGGAATGGTTTGTCACAGCTTGTCTATCCTCAGGCATAGGACTACATGTAACACCAAACGCAAGCAAACACAATAATTGCGTTGACTTTGTCTTGAGTAATGAGTCGGGATTCATGAGCATATACATGTCGCATTCATAATGCCAAGCACCTCTGAGTGTCCCGTACAGGAATGAGAAAATATTTTGTGCAGTGTACATATATCGACATTCTCACATATTGAGGACCTTAGAGTGTCTGTAACATAATGTAAATGTGACAATCAGCAAAAACCAAGACACAGTGCAGTGACAATTGACTTTATTATATGACACCTAATTTGAAAGAGAGTACATCTCGGCTTGCCTGCAGGGGGAACCAACCTCACAGGGGTGATAAAATATGCAATCCCCACGCCACCTACCACCGCGTGGGGGCCCAGGTGTCCAAACAGACAACAATGATAAGGCCACGAGGCAGAGTAAAATAAAAAAACTGGTGCCCAATGGCTGACTTTCACATGCCATCCTCCCCTCCCTTCTGATTGTTGTTTCGAGAGCAGTCACGAGTATCTCACACTTGTGCCTGGTCCTATGCACTCCTCAGACTTTTGCAGTTTCCCCCCTGTCCCAATTTGTCCTGTGCCACCAGTGCCCCTCTGCCCCCCTTGCCTTGTTCCCTGTTCTCTTCCACATGACAATCAATTCATCTTCATTCTATCTCTTTCCCAGCGCTCATTGCACCTTCCCTTTGCAGAGAATGATTTTGAGTCCCAACTCTATTGCCTCCTCACCTCCCGCTCGCATTGTCTCGCCTCCGTTCCCCTCCCTACTCATCTTGCATAGTTGAAAAAAACAACCCCCCAACTCCCCCCCTCCTCATCAAACCAACAAGGGGAACTGTCTTTTCTCATCCCGTGGAAGATATCATCAGGGATGAAGGGAAAAGTGAATAGGAGAATTCGTGACAAGCAAATGCGGCAGATTTTTCTACTGGCGATTTGATCGTGAGACAGTGCGTGCCAAACACAGCCAGAGCCACAGCACACAGCATCGTTTGGTCGTTTGTTCGGGTCCATGGCGCTGCAGGAATGTGAAACCAAAAGCCTTGACAAAGGGCGAGCGTGAAGGTGGTTAAAGCAAAAAGAGAGGAAATGAGGAAGGCAACAGTGTCCGCTGAGGCAAAGGGAAAGGTTAGGGCGAACGCTGCGACGAATTCGCAAATGATGAAGGGCAAAGTAGACAACGAATGCAAAGAATACGGTTGCAACGTGGAAGCAACAACGACGGCGATCGAAAAGGAGGGGCAAAGGAGACTGCCAGATGAAGGCGAAGGTGTGAAACCTTTGCTTCGTGAAATGGGCCTGCGCCGACCGACCATCCTCGGGGCGACGACGGTGAGAGTGCAACAGCGAGGGGCGACGGCAATGGCGATGGCGACGGCGACGGCGATGAAGAGGGGCGAGGGGCAACGACAATGGCAAAGGGAGTGATGGCGAATGGCGAAGGACGAATGAGATGGCGAGGGTCAATGGACGAAGGAAGATTCTTCAAGGGCTGCCGTCGTCGTCGGTTGGCACAGTTTGAGTTTCCGAAGAATTCGCAATTTTGATTTTCGAATTAAATTAGGGTTGGTTGGCGCAGGGACGGGGAAGGTCCATGTTGAACTTTTGGCCAATGTTTAGTTCCCGCTCGTTGCGCTCTCTCACGCCCTTTTACAGGGATCGACAATGTTTAGTCTCCGGGGTAGAAGTTGCAGCGAGTGTAACGTGAGTCCGTTTTGTTGAAATCCGGGAATACCTCCGAAAATCATCCGACCCCTGCGGGACAGAACACCCGGCACCTGGCACTGGTGGGGTAGTCGTGTGATGCATTCTTTGCCGGAAGGACAAATGACATACGTACGGCAAGACGGCTCAAATTACCGGAAGGGCGAAAGCCTGGGCGATGGCGCAGTACACATGCGCGTTCTTCGAGATAAGCGTGTTAGCGGTAACTGTGGCCTGACAGATGAGTGTGGTCGTCGGTAGGAACTAAGTAGATACGTTCGCGCGCGTTACCTACTAATTCCTGATTAAGGTTTCACGGGAGTTGAGGAGCGTTTCAAGCTTCTTGGGAGGTCGTTGGACCCAAGTTAATCCTTGGGGGGTTAACCCTCTAGCCGATTATGGCACACGCCAGTGTGCCATGGTCGCATACTTCGGAAATCCTTCGAACAGTGGACAGGGGAATGCCTAGAAAAACGAACACAACCAAGCAATAGTATTGTACAGCTAGGTTGTGTATCGCTCGGGCGGAGTCATGAGTTGATCTTTTTCTGCTTTCTGACTCTTCGAAGTTCGGGTCTCGGGAAGAACACACAAATACACGGTAATCCCAACTATCGTGATACAAAATGCTAGACGCACGCCCCCCCCTCTTTTGGAAAGAGACCGATTATCTAATTCCTACTAGTAGGTACCTATGTAAGTAGAGACGTTTCGAAATGGCGCTCGCCAGATATTAATGGATAATAATCCTACTAAGGGGTTACTCTAGGCGCGCTACGGCGGGTGCCACGCATCGTGTCTCCATGGACGTGGAGGCGTGCCGAGGCTTGGGTAGAACGGCAGCGGCAGCGGTGGTGTCAGGAGCGGTCGCGGCTCGGATACGGGTGCGGGAACTGGGGGGGTGGCGGTGGTGGCCTTGGGGCGTACCCCGGCGGAGGGTGCAGGGCATGGGTGATGGGGGGGGCGGCGGCGGTGGGGGTGTGGTTCCGAGTGGTAGCTCAAACCGCTGTGTTGCAGTTCGTGCTATTTTAGTTACTTTAACCTTTGGATGTTCCTGTGTACCTGGAACGTACCTGATCAGAGAGAAAATGAAAATCTTATAGTAACGTCAATGTAGATCTACGGATAGAAAGAGACATCGATCGCACTCCCGGTGCCACTGGCATAAAGCACAGCCACTAGGTGGTTTGGTTTGGAACGGGTTGCCGTCATGTAAATATTCGTAGTATGTCAAATGGCGATGGGCCAGTCGGCCATCTTATCACAAAACTCTCAGCAAAGTAATATGAAGAAATGAGGGATGTATCCCAGCATTTGTGGTATATATGGTGAATAATTCTTGTAGAACCTATCAGGCGGAGCACTCCCCGTGGGAGGTGTTGGTGCCATAAATATTGGAGTGTCCTCTTAAGGACGTTAATTATTGTCCATGCAGTGATTTGGCGTTGTGCTCTTGGGTGAACGGCGATACTTGCTTGGGGTGGGTTGTAAGCGGCACTTTCTGGTTGTAGCCAGATCGTCCCAGGTGGGAAGCGCATGCTTGCAACTAAGTGTCGAATATCTGATAGATCTGACAGTTCATGATCTTCCTCTATTGGTTGTTGCGCCGGCTGCCTCCCAGGCCCCCGGGCCGAGGTAGATGTTATCCAATGCGCTACCATACCCTTGCACCTTGCAACGGGTTCGATCCACCATCGCAGTACACAACCAGAGGCGAACCCAGGATGGGAACGAACGATTTGTGTGCAGTGTAGGATTCTTGATTCGATGTAGCCCAGGATTGTTTGGGACGGTGTGATGAGAGTCTCTCGAACTACCTTGAGTTGATATGTCGTCAGTTCGTAGAGGACACACAAGAGAGTAATCGCCTTGGCAAGTAGGGCTGCAATGGTATAAGTGTGGGCAGCCAATATTTTCCACGAGTAATGTACTGCCCTTTGGAAATGTGCGGTACATGTTTCTGTCAGGTCCCCAGCTGTTGCTATGAGTAGGCTGTATGTTAGTGGGCAGTGCTCACTGATTCTGGTCCAGCGAAGGCCAATAATTCGTTTCAGACATAATATCAAAGGGATTACGTTATGGAGAGCACACCCAATGTTTGGGGGCCTCCAGTTTATGCGGCTGTCGTCGCAAGGGACCTGTTGGTCCAAAAACCTTCCATTAATGTGGCTGTCGTCACAGGGATCTCCGGGGATACTTTGGGATTCCAAAATAAGTTCGGGCGGGTCATTGCTCGCGCTCTTTGTGCATTCGAACCCAGGGCAGTAGCGGGCATAGTTCGATGCTGTAATCACTTGCGAAGGCACAAGATTAGTTTGAGCTCTCATTCCCGTTTCAACATCAGGAGTAAGCACAGCCAAAGTGGGACATTGATGCTCCTCGTTTTTATCATCATCCCTTAGGTGGTGAGGAACGAGCATATTGTTCTCCAAGTACAGTGCCATCATATTGGCAGTTTCCTTAATTGTAGTTGGCAATTTTGCAACAAGGGTGATTGTCCAGGATAGGCTGCCGATGCTGATGGCGCTCATTCGGATGAGGAGCCACGCAAACGATGGCATTCCATGTCCGCGGGGATGATCTTGTTTTGAGATCCAGTGTGAAAGGTTGTTGCAGTCAGCCAGTAGGTGATTGAGAACCCACAGTATCTTCGTCTTTTGTAGGATCCACAATAGCGTGTCCGCGATGCGTGCAATTACCCACAAGGGAAAAATCATTCCAATTTCCACGATGGCGAGGCGGAGAATGATAGTGAGGGCGACCGTGACCAGAGTTGGTTGGCGTCGTCCGTCAGTTGTGTATGCGCCAGTGGTCGCACGCCTCTCCAGCATCACGAGCAGCCATTCGAACGCACACCGAATTGTGGTAAGCGCCAGCACGATGGGAGCCAAAATGAGGTGAAGGAGGAGAATGGGCGCAAAAATTGCGGTCGTGGTCCCAGTCGAGGTCATTTCCTCGGCGGTTTGGAAACACCTGTGCGCGAAGCCCATGGTAAACTCCAGCATGGTACCTGCAATGTCGTAGGCGCCATGTAGATACCAGAGTTGCTGAGAATTGCGTCCCGTGGGTGCTTTGGGAACTGAATTGTTGCTGTAACTTTCCCCCGTGGGGATTCGTTGATCGCGACCTCTGCAATACGGAGAGTGGTAGTCGTGGTCAGATCCTTGGCCCGACTTGTCGCCGTTGCCGTACGTCCCCGCGGGGCGTCTGCGACTTTCGTATTCCCTCTTTAGGGTAGGGCCGCGGGTGTCCTCGCGGAGGTAAGGGCCATTTTGGTCGGAAGCGGATGGAGCATCGGCGTCGTCAAGCGCGAGGCTCTGGCGGTAAGAGCTCCTGTCATAATCGCCGGATTGGAGTACCATTCGCGGCAGATGGGGTCGTCGCGGAAAGCCAGTAGGGCCGCGACTATCGTCATCCTCATAGTCCCTCGTGAGGGCGGGGGGAACAGGGCCGAAGGCCCCGCTAGGGAGAGGAGCATTGACATCGGCGTCGTCGAGCGCAAGGCTCTGTCGGGCACAGCTTTCGTCATACTCGCCAGATCGGGGCCGCGTTTGCGGCAGATGGGGTCGCCGCGGCAATCCGGAGAGGCTGCGACGGTCCTCATGGTCCCTCGTGAGGGTGGAGGGGTCAGGGCCGGTGGTCCTGCTAGGGGCGAGGCGGCCGCCATGGTCGGACCGGTCGGTCCCCATGGCGCCCCGTAGGGATCACGTAGGAATAAGTATTAAATTTCGGCCGTTGTTCGATTTTTGGTGCACGCGGTGTTGCGTGGAAATCACTTGTCGGTTGGACCTTCGCCAAAATTATGGATACAGAGAAGAGAAGCAAACTGGGCCATGATTTTTATTATTGTTTACATCTTACATTGCCAAGTATTTGGGTCTGTATACATACCACAAAGACCTGCTGACAACTTGTTGGGTGAGAGTAACATCAGAGAAATCTTCCAGCTGATGGTTGTTGTTGGAACAAGTTGTGGCAGTAAGTTTAAGGTCAGTGTGAGGCAAATCCAGATAATTCTATGAATGGCAGCTTCTGTGGGAGCAAAATCTTGGTTGGTTGGAAGTGAAACTATGTCTAATTCAATGATAGGAATGAGTTTTTAAGATGATGCCAAAGAGGCACTGCAAGATGTATTGTTTTGCAGTTTGAGTATGGTTCGAACGTTGTGTATGTGGGGAATTGTTTCAAAGTTTCAAATGCTGCATGCATCTTTCATTGTAGTACCTATCTTCCTTATAATTGAGACAGGAGGTACTGGGACAGTCTGATTTGTCATTTTATGTCAGAGTAGCAATGTATTTTGTGGAAGAATCTTTATACGGCAGACTCAAAACAATGTTGTCAGTTGAGTGCCACCTCACATACTTTCCATCATATTTATATTACCTTGCTCTTGAATTTGCATCATCACTGCAATAAAAAATATTGGTGGAAATATTGGTAGCATGGGTCATGCTACCAACATCCAAACAA
>JALLPA010000663.1:0-13548 GCA_036939895.1 Thalassiosira exigua
TAGTACTTACGTGGCATCGTAGATGCCTCCACCCAACCGAACACGGCCTATCCCGCCCAGCTGATTGAATAAGTTTTAAGCTTCGTACAAGAGTAAATAATTAGTAATCTACATTCACATACTATTATTACCACCTCACGACCTCCTACTCTCGACAGATCGTCGCGTGGTGCCCGAAAACGCGGATGACCTCGCGCAGAGCGCCGATCTGTCCCCAATTGCCGATGCATTGGAGGTCCACGCGGGGGAGGGGCTCGCCCAAGTGCACGGCTGCGGCCTCCTTGCCTCTTGTGGAACGACACGCCTGACGGTTGATGGAACTTAGGGATGCCAATGATCGCCCAGGACGCATATATCATCTTTTATCTGATTGATGTACAACACGTCCTAACAGCGTTGCAGAATCCGGAACTAAGACTCGAGACGCACCTCCACGAGACAAAGTGGCCGCCGTCGCCCACGCCCGAGGAGCGGACAGGTCGAACTCAAAGGGAGGGGGCCGCCGTCGAAACGGCTAGCGCCACATGTGACTAGGTACCTACTTGATCTTGGAAATTAGTTCACATGGGGCTCGCTGTGACTCCGTGTGACAGGAGTGAGTCAGATCGCCCTGTAGAGCAGCGCGCAGCGCCAAGCGCAAACCAACCTGCGCAAACCATGGCGAAGTCTCTCTTCGTACTCTCTACTAGCCGGTATTGTACTCCTACCTAGGTCTGATCGGTTGCCGGAGCCGTAGTAGTAGCACGTCGAAAACATCCCGCGCGCCGTCGTCAGCGTGGCCTCTTTTTTTGTAGACAAACGTTCCAGTATCGGGACCGTTGCTGGATGGAAACATGGTGACTAGTCGCCTCCTCTCCGCCGCGACAAGACGGCGGCGGCTGCCGTCGCCGTCACCTGCGTTGCCTCAGTCCTTGGTAATCGGCGCCGATGCTACCGCTACCGACGCTCCTCTTGGTTTCTTGGGCAATCGAAGAAGTCGCCAAACATGCACGGCGGCTACCGATGCAATGTCAGCAACATCCAAACCGTGGCGATCTCCACGTATCGCACGGATGTTATGTCCATCTGCACAATTCATTCATGGCAGATCATTCGCTACCAGTCGAAAAAATAACGCAGCTCCAAAGAAGAAGAAGGATGGCAAACAGGATGTGTTCAAGAAGCAGCTCAAACCGGCGCAGTCGATCATCGGGAAGCGGCCCGGCCAGACTTCCTTTTCTCCGCCCGTAGATAAAACTCGGCCACCAACGCAATCCAGCGTGGGGGAATCTATTGAACATGGTATTCGGCCAGAACCTTCCGCTAGCAAACAGCTGCCGCTCATCCTTCCTCCGTCTATCAAGCAGACAGATGAAGATAATAAGCAGTCGTCACCCAACCGCGACAACAAAGATTTCGCACACCTCCAGCCGTCAATTTCGCCCATCGTCCAAGGCATGGACGGCAACGAGGACAGTCCCATGCGCAATCTCTTCCTGCAGCAGGGCATCCTACCTCCGCCCCCGCGCCCCACGATACCGAAAGGCGCCCCCCGGCCGGAACCGTCCGACGCGCCTCCGTCCGCCCCGCCCGCCGTGCCCGCGCCCGACCCCTCCGGCGTCTCCCACGCCAACCCCGAGGACATCCTCGACATGTCGTCGATGTACGACCCGGCCATCCACTTGCCCGACAAGCCCGACTTCAATTCTCCCGCGAACCGCGCCAAGTACGAGGCGGGGACGCCCACGACGGACGAGCTGATCGCGTACATCGGCGTCCGGGGTCCGATCACCGTCGCGGAGTTCATGCGGAGGGCGCTGAGGGGCGAGCAGGGGTATTACACGAAGAAGGGATCGAGGGGGGGGAAGGACGCGACCGCTCGATCTCGGAAGGACGTTACGGATGACGATGACGATTTCGACGACATCGACTGGGATTTGGACGACGACGGCGGCGGCATCGTTCCTGATGCTGGGTCCAAGCAACAACACGTCGGGGGGGAGCACGTCATCGGAGCGGGAGGGGACTTCATCACCGCGCCGGAGGTGTCCCAGCTCTTCGGGGAGTCGCTCCTGATCTGGCTGATGACGCAATACCGGACGCAGAACGGCCCCTCGGAGATACAGATCGTCGAGATTGGCCCGGGGAAGGGGACGTTGATCTGCGACATCCTTCGAAGCGCCATCACCACTTTTCCGGACTTTGCGTCCGCGCTGACCAGTGCGAAAAGAGGAGAAGAGGAGGGCGAAAGAGAGAAGAAGGTTGCGGTTGGAGTTCATTTGGTGGAGGTCACCAATGGCATGCGGGCTCGACAGAAAGAATCTTTGCAGGCTCTTGCGAAAGAAAGCGCTGTCATGGAGAAGTGTCATACTTTTGAATACGTGGATGATGATGGGGATCTTGGCAAAGAAGAAGGCAAAGTGCAATCATCTGCTGGCGAGACAGGTTCATCGCCAACTGATGGGGGCACGCGCCAAAGTCCCATATGCATCTCGTGGCACGATACCCTTTCCTCGGTCCCGACCCACGATGCAGACAGTGGAAAGCCCATTCCGACCTTTGTCATATGTCAAGAACTCGTGGATGCTCTGCCGATTCACAGCTTTGAAAAGATGGAAAATGGCATGTGGAGAGAGCGATTGGTCGACGTCGCCGTCCGCGACGATGAGGAAGCGACCCAAGCGGCCGATGACATCCGTGCGGCTGTGACCCGAAAGTATGCGAGTGCAGAAAAGGATGTAGAGGAGTCTGCATCTGCATCGACGCCATTGGCTTCGTCTTCTAATGGAGTCGCCAAAAATATCCCTCGTCTGAGATTCGTCCTGCCGCCGGACACCACGCCCGCCCTCCGCACCCTCCTACGAGTGAACAACCGCGGGGCTCCCGCGGAGGACAATCCGATGGCGGAACATCTCAACTCCCTCCCAGTAGGATCCATCGTCGAAGCCTGCCCAGAAGGCCTCCTCCTAGTGCAAGACATCGCCGATCGCATCGAAAAGTGCAAAGCAGGCGCCGCTCTCATCATCGACTACGGCGGGGACGGATCTTCGGGCGGAGACACGTTGCGCGGGTTTTGGAAACACACGCAGGTGCATCCGCTGAGCCGACCAGGAGAGGTGGACGTGACGGCCGACGTGGACTTCGGGGCGCTTCGAGAAGCGGTGAATCGGAGGATCACGATCGAGGCGAGCCTGGAGCGCAAACGACGAGAGAGCGGCTTGGTCGGTGCGAGCGGCACCGCGATCAAATCGGGGAAGAATGCGGACGAAACCGGCAAGGGACTTCAACCCGAGGCGTTCGGGCCCATCTCGCAAGCGAAGTTCCTGGCGCAAATGGGCATAGTTCAGCGCGTCGAGAAGAAGATCATGGACGATTCGACCACCGATGAAGCGGCAGAGGAGATGTTCTCGGCGATGGAACGTCTGATGAATGCGGATCAAATGGGAGAGCGATACCAGGTATTGGCAATAGCACCCAAGAAGGACGGTTTGTTTCCACCACCTGCCTTTTAGGGGGAAGGATTTTGCTTCACTTCGATGGGGAATCAGCTTCACCATTTGGCTCCCGTCTCATTTTTTCACTCGGCAATCATCGGATCGTCGGCAATGACCGTTCCATACAGGGAATGAAAGTTAATAGCCAAGGCAGCAAAGCGATGGCTCGACTGTTCGAGAAAGGGAAGTTTTATTCCAAGGCATCGAATTGAGGCTTAAATTATTGGTAGAGAAGGGTTACTACCGCTTCTTCTTATTGCCATTTTACTATGTTACTGACTTTTTATCCACACCGAACGGGTGCAGGAGAACTTGCACCTTGCAGAACATATGAGTATTCTTCTATCTCAGTTGTCCTTAGAAGTACTCTTTGTGTCTACTTCCACTACGCTTCCATCCCTGTCTTACCTTTATGCTTCAAAAATATGTTGGACACCTATCTATGCAATTTTCTCTTGACTTGCACAGTTTCTAAAATACTTAGTCTGTTTGCTATGAAATGACCACCTCTTAAATGGGGGCGCTTATAACTCCGCTTCTACCGGGATTTTTTTACCCGTTCCTTCTCCCAGGACTAGACCTGTGAGTTAGCTAGTATTCCGGAAAGTTTCAGAAGCTGGGCGTCGTTTGGGATTGAGGTATAAGCGCCCCCATTTAGGGAGGCAGATTCTGAAATACAATTTGGCTCCTTGATACATTATTCTACATACGTGGGATTTAGAGTATTTTAGCTAGAAAATATTTTTGTAAGTAGGAACAAGTATAAAAATGAAAAACTCTCTCTCCAAACATCAGTTGTCACACAAAACCAGCAAGAAGTGTCCAGCCGTTTTTGACTCTGCAACTGAATTTCGGAACAATTGCCAAACACCGTTGAATTCGCCTGAATCTCAGCTTTCAGAATCACTATTGAACATCAAAATCGGACCATTATTGACCGAGGAGGTGGCTACTTCATAGCAAACAGACAGTAGGGTAGTAGGCTTAATGTAGGTAGGAGTAGGTACATTCGTACATAAATATCGTACAATAGGTGATCCATCCCGTATCCCGTGCCATGCGTCTGGTGACGGCGACGGTGATGGAATGTTTTGGAGAGGGGGGCGGTCGTAGCCATCGCAATTTCATCGACGAACGAGGTCGGCGAAGACGACAACGAGAGTGGCGGGGGCAGCGGGAGGCCTTCCTAACTGTCCCATCAACGACGGGCACTTTCTATTCGTTCACGCGACTCCGATGCGGCGACCGCCCCCTTCTCGGTTCGTCGCCTTCCTAGTCCCAGTCAATGGTCAGTGCTGTCAGTGCAGGTCGACGATGCAGCGGCGTCGAAGAGCCCGGGAGTTGACTGCGTTCCTCGACGTGGGTGGGGCCGCTTTCGTGGCCTGGAGCTTCGGACAGAAAGGTCTTGGCGGGACTTCGACGGGAGATCGCGATGCGTGACCCCAAAATGCGGCGGGTTCGCACCCGTCATGAACTCGCGGCCTCGCGGTGCTGTTTCCACTCGAGCTCGAGGTAGGCGTTCCTTTATCTTCAGTGTAAACGTGGTTGCACAGCATGCTGCCTGAGTTATTGGTTGTATTCTGAGTCCATCTGTGCGGAATGAATTCTGCTCAGTGTAGTGTGTGCGACCGGCTGTTCTTCATTGCTTTAATTTTTGGAATGGGCGCGTAAGTTGCGCATGATTTGTGATAAGTGTTCTCTCTGTCATTATTTGGCAAATTTGATCATTGTGTATAAGGCCGCTCATGGCGTCGTCGTCTGCATTGCTGGAGTATATTTTTCGCTGCGTTTGTTCAACTGTCTTCTATTCACAGCAGGCCAATCTTAAGCTGACTCTCATTATTATTCCATACCTTTGAGCAGCGATTTGAGTGACGGGGAAATAATTTACCTGCCATAATGAGCTCGGAAAACCATTTGAACACCATTGGAGACCCATCTGCTGATGGTCAACAGCAACGTCTCCTTCAACAACAGCACCATGAAATTAGCGAAGAAGCACTTTCCGCGGCAGATCCCCAGCCCCTTCATATGCAGATGATGCAGGCGCAACAAGGCATCGATCCAATTGCACTGTCACAGTCCCAACTGCGCTCACAACGCCTGCCCCAGTCGTCCTTTATTGGCAAGGGCAGCCCCTCTTCCCTTGTTTATGACCGCACCATGAAAGTCGCACGGACAAATTTCGCCGATCATGGGCGCCATGGCGTGGTGGCCCTGCCGCTTGTTTCAGAGAACAGTGTTGCAGGTGGGAGCGGACCTGCCGGGATGAACGGTGGTATTGGCGTGCCCTCGTCGGTCCAGATGCAGCTGCAGATGCAGCAAATGGCTGCCATGTTGCAGCAGCAGCAGCAGCAGCAGCAACAACAGCAGCAACAACAGCAGCAACAGCAACAGCAACATCAACAGCAACAGCAACAGCAACAGCAACAGCAACAGCAACAGCAACAACAAAATGTGCCGCAGTCAGGCCAGCAGGAGCATTACCAGCTGATGATGCCTCCCCCGCCTGCGGACAGTATAGGCAACCCCTCCAATGTGACTGGGAACATGGGTTCCCAGCAGCTCATATACAATGAGGGAGATGGCATATCAGCAGGAGCACCACTGGGAGCCCAAGGTGGAGGGGGGGGAGCCCAGCCGCCCATAATGAATACCACAAGTGGCGGCCTCATGCAAGCATTAAATGCCCAGATTGCGGCAAATCAGCGACATCAGCAGCAACTAGAACAACAAAGCATATCAGGTGGTGGGGGGAGGCCGAACATCCTTGTAGACCCAGGGGAACACCCTAATATTGGCAATCCTCTGGCCATGGGAGGCGCACTGGCCGTGGGACCAGGTGTTGGTGTCGCTGGGGGGGACCCGCTCGATCCCATCGCCCCGGGGGACATTCGCAACGGCAAGAAGCGTGTCTCCCCCAGCGTCCCGCTGCACCCAAGCCAGCTTGGGGGTATGCTGCCCGCGTCCCTTCCTGTGGGGGGTGGACCTGGGGGTGCAGGGGGATATGGGGTGATTCCCACTGCATCAGCTGGCGGCAGTGTTGCGGGCGGGGGCATAGGCATGCACGCCGTTGCAGAGGATGAGGAGTTGACCTGCGGTGGCGGAAGTGGCCTTCAGCCTCAGCGGGCACTGGAGTCAACGATGGCCAGCGTTACAAGTCAGATGGCGCTTCCACCACAACACCAGGGTCTGCTTGGCGCGGCACTGATCAATGGCCAAGGACAACAACCTGCACTCCTCTCTCAGGACGCTGCACCAGGGCTGTCGTCCTCAAGCTCTCAGCCGTTGAATATGCTTCAACAGCAAGAACAGCAGCAGAGGAAGCAGCAACGGCAGAAGCAGCAGCAACAACAACAGCAACAGCAAAATCAGCAACTGCCACAACAATTACAACAACAGCAAATGCACGGCAAACTTAATGGTCAACTTCCTGGGCACGGTGAAGTCCTCACCAATCCCTCTGTGCCATCTGCCAACTCAGGACTGGACAATGCTGAGGGTAACCTCATTGTCAAAAGAGGAGACGTGCTGCGTGTGCCACTGAAGAGTGTTCACTCCCATCCTCCGAAGAAGGATTCAGAGCCTCTATCACTGACGTCGAAAAGTAGGAAAAATGAGAGCAAAGGCAAAGGTAAGGTTGAGGAGGGAGGCGAACATTTGGAATACTGCGTTCTCTCCCTCCTTGGCCAAGGCACCTTTGCGCAGGTGTTCCATTGCATTGAGCAGAAGTCTGGCGAGTCCGTGGCTGTCAAAATCGTAAAGAACAAACCTGCATATACCCGTCAGGCCGCGGTGGAGATTGATGTCTTCCGAAAGCTGAGTGCAGGGGACTTGGGCAATGGTGGTGGGTCGGTCTCTGGCTCGTCCGACGCTGCGGGGGCATCGGCTGACCCGACGACCTCCGCAGGCCTGAGCTTCGGATCATATGAGGACGATTCGACAGAAACCACCTTTACAGGCACCACTGGCGATGACGCTAGTGGGTCGGCGGCAAAGTCTGTAATACGCCTCCTGTCGTATTTCATGCACCGAGGCCACCTTTGCCTTGTCTTTGAGATGCTGGGTCCAAACCTCTATGAGCTCCTCAAGCGTCGACAGTTCAGGGGATTGCCCATTGGGGCTGTCCGGGCGATGACGCGGCAGGCCACAGAGGGAATAAAATTGTTGGGGAGGCGGAACGTAGTCCACTGCGACTTGAAGCCAGAGAATATACTGATGACCCGTGGTGGTGGGGCCGGTGGGACTGATGACATCGAGGCTGTGATTGCCGAGTGCAAGGCAAGTGGTGAGTTGATCGGGGATGGCGCCGAATGCAGCGACATCAATAAACCAAGCAGCGGCGGCAGATCCGACCTAAGACAGCAATACATCAAGCTCATCGACTTTGGGTCAGCGTGCTTTGAAGGGCAGACCACTCACACCTACATCCAGTCACGGTTCTACCGCTCCCCTGAAGTCCTTGTGGGCCTTCCCTACGATTCGGCGATTGATGTTTGGTCGCTAGGGTGCGTCGCCGCAGAACTTTTTCTGGGACTGCCTATTCTGCCAGGAGTTCACGAACACGATCAGTTGGGTAGAATCCTGGAAATGATTGGGCCTGTGCCTGATTGGATGCTGGATCAGGGAAGTAAGACCTCGAAGTTTTTCAATAAGAGAGGCAGCAACAAGGGAACTAGCCGGACAGCAACATCACAATCCTTTGGCCCCTCAGGAAGGTCTTCTGAGGGCACTAGCAATGTATCTGCTTGGGAGTTTAAGTCCCGTCATGAGTACATTTCCCACCTCACTCCAGAAGAGAAGCGATCCAAGGGTGGGCTTGCGAAGTTGGAGCAGCAACAGACCAATCGGTACTTCAAGAAGAAGCGCCTTGAGGACATCGTGTGGCACCATGGCGTGTGTAACACCAATAAGGAAAGGGAGCAACTGGGGCTGTTTGTGCATTTTCTGAAGGGGGTATTGGATCCTGATCCATGGAGAAGGTGGACAGCACGACAGGCCAGCATGCACCCATTCCTGACAGGGAGCACTGTTTATCGGATAAGGCCGAGCATTACGAATGATGCAGTGGATGGCATGAGATCCGGGGAAGTCAAACCGTATGAGATACACTGGGTGCCGCCATGGGATGGGAGCATCAGCAAGAGGAAGCTCATTGTCATCCAACGGAGCAAAGAGAAGGCCGCTGCTGCTGCAGCTGCGCAACATCAGGTGCAACAGGCGGCACAGAACAGTCTACGTAGAAGACTTTCAAATGAAACCATGACACGGAGCGCCATATCCCAGTCTGTTCCTGAGACTGGTGCCGTGCCTACGATGATGATGCCACCCATGCAGGGGTCTCTAGGCATATACGGCTCACCTATTCGAAATGGCCCTGGCAAGCCACAGCGGGAGCAGAACAAATATGCAGAGATACAGTCGCCGTCGGCACTGTCATTGGCTGATGCCATGTCGCTGGAGCGCGCGCGGTCGAACATATCTAATGTGTCAATGGGTGTCGGCAGGGCAGGCTCCCCCCCGCCAACAATAGTCAACAATGCCATTGGGAACGGGACTCAGGTTTACCATCCCGCGTTATCAGCGAGCCTAGGTGGGGTTGGAGTACCGCTTTCGTATCATCAGTTGGCTGACATTGGCCTTGCTGGCCAATCGAACCTAGGCTATCCAAACATTACAGGCCGGAGCCTCAGCGAAACCCTGACGCAGTACCCCTCAGTTCAACAACAACAGCAAATTCAGGGTTCGCTCACCGGACTGAATGAAATGGCTTTCATTCAGCCACCCACCGTCCCGCCCCCCCCAACATTTATGGGAGCGCAGAGCTTCTCGGGAATATACTATCAACCTGGTATGACAGGCAGTGGCATTGGCCACCACCCGTACGTTGAGTCAGACCTTGGGTATGCGTTACAGCGACCGGGCGTGGTGCCAGGAATGGGAAGCGACGCCTCATCTTCGTTCATGAACCCCCAAAGTCGGCAGCTTTCCAACACGAATCCAACGGCCCTTCTAGCTGCAGCTCAACAACAGCAGCAAGGTCTAATGCTGAGCGCAAGCCTTAGTAATCTCTCAACTTCCACGCCTCAGCAATATGGCACAGCGCCGGGGCATGTTGGGAACCAACAATTCGCGTTGATGTCACCCAGGGCGCCTGATGGACTGTTGCTTCAACAGCTCGGACTTCAGGATCAAATGGTGATGGGTAACCAACCTCTTCATGATGCGAATGCTGGAGGGGCAGGTGGCATTGGCAGCCTACTATCTCAACAACTGGAAGAATACTCACAGTCTGATACTCATGGGCAGGGTCAGTTACAGGGACATCCAGTTGTTAGCCAACAGCCGCAATTTTCGCCTCAGGCGCCTCTTCCGTCCTCTGCAGGGGTGTTGAACCCTGGGTCCTATCACGGAGCATATGATGCGCAGGCCGTGCTGAGGCAGCAAGCATCGTTACCGTACATGCAGAGTGCCAATGGCATTGATGTTGGAAGCAATAACGAAGCATCTCTCAACCACCACCAGTTCCATTCTTATCAGGGCGTGCAGGCCCAGGCGATGCAGGCCCAGGCGATGCAGGCCCAGGCAATGCAGGCCCAAGTGATGCAGGCTCAGGCGATACAGGCTCAGGCGATACAGGCTCAGGCGATACAGGCCCAAGTTATGCAGGCGCAGGCAATGCAGGCGCAGGCAATGCAGGCTCAGCGTGGTGGTTCGAATGCTGGATTCCAAACAGAGCGAGATAGGGATACACCCCCAGATTCTTGAACTGGTTCCATGATAGATTCCTAATGGTGCAACAAATAATGAAAGATAAGTGTAGCTCTTAAATACCAATTTTTCAACTCTCACATCATTTTGGTAGGTAGCAACGGTGTCTCTCCTGCCAGCAGGGGGTGGGCAAGAGAGATTTAATTAGTCAGACACTGCTCATTGTGAGTTACACCGTCCTATCCTAAACCAAGAACAAGGAAGAGAAATAGTGAGACGGAAAACAATATGAATAACATTTGTCGGTGCTGTGCATGTCTATATGCCAAGTTCGTGCCAGGATCTATCGTGATAAATTGGATAGCATATAGTAGTAGAGTCAGTTAGTTTTATAGAACAGTCAATCTTCCATCTCAAGTATCACACTCAGACGAGCGAGTTGAAATTGTTCTAACTCTATTAACATAGATATCTTTGATTTTCCATAATAAACAAGATCAGTCCAACTCATTCACCCTGGACACCCTGCAGTAGACACCACTTGACCACTCCTTTCAAGATACTCGTCCCGTGATCATATGCACATAGCTTTAAAACGCATTACTAACATTCTTGGACCGTATGACCACAGACAAATTTTCATGTGATTTTGACTCCAATTCAGACTCATTTTATTCAGAGCAACGTGACGCCATAGCTTGCCCCAAATAGCAGAACTTAGGCGAGAAGAATAAGACAACAACACAAATAGTTTGCCAGTCTCAAGGCTGCATGATGTATAACATCAATAAAAAAATATGACCTTCATCTGAGCATTTTTTCAGGCTCTCTATGGTTATTGAATCTCACTCCCTGACGTGTGTGTACGCGAGAGAGCTACCGATGACGCGTCAAGCTGCCAAGGTTTTTAATGTAAAGATATTTTTGCTAGCTGGGATATTACAGACGTACTTTATCCGGCATATGAAAAAAATCTATTCTTGTCACAGGTGTGGTTTCAAGAGTTTTTTTAGCATTAGCGGTGGTGGCGGTGGTAGTATGTAGTAGATGGTAGTTACAAATCATATCCACCCATCATTGAACCATGGTATGAGTGGGACGGCAATGATACTCTCATTAACTGTCAATCGACAACTTTCTTCTCACCTATTTTCCTACTGATTCTCACAACGCAATTTGCAGGGGATCATGTTCTGTCCTCAAAAACTGTCTTAAAATGAAAATCATCAGGAAAGAATAAAAAAGAATTTGATGCCATGTGTGTTCATTCTTCTGTAATGATGTACAGTATGGGAAAAGCCAAAAATCTGCAGCCCTAGCTGAAATAGTAGTTTGATAGCAAAAATTGATACAGATTGAAATAAAAACTCAAATAGGGAAAGTGCGAGTTATCAGCTGCACCAATGCATCCTTGTTGTGGAATTGGCATTCAAAGTCAACCTGACGGATCAAACCTATTTGATTGAAAAGGCAAAACGTTCAACCTTCAGCCACCAATTTTGTTTACCTACCTATGTATTGTAAGAGCGAATGAGAGAGGGTAACAATTCCCTCTACAAAGTCTGTTCACATCAGCCAAATGTGATCGACATTTCTTCTGTATTTATTTTTGATCTTGTCTCTTCTGCTCATGCAAGAGATTGGGTTTTTGATAGTTTGTGAATCGCCCTAGTATGAATATGTACAAAAAGATCTTTTTGTGCTTTTGTACTATTCTTTCTGTTAAAACCTGTTTTTGACTGGTTTTCATCTTGTGTGGACCAGTTAGATACTGAACACGTCCTGAGTTTTGGACTCGCTACGTACACTAGCTAATTTGTTAGGTAAAAAAAGCTCCCCGACGACCGACCTTTGTGCACGATTTTCGCCGACAAGCGCTCCGAACCACTTGACCCCACCTTCATGGCCCCAATCCTCACAAAATGTAGATTAGGGCCATCCCCTGGACTGCCCTCGTTTGTTGGGTACATATATGGCGCTAGCAGTGCATGAACATGAAGGTCAGCCATTAGAATGTTAGCTTACTCTGAAGATAAGCAAAAAATTACCACCCGAGTTTCGACTGTACCTACCTATCGTAGAGAGAGAGAGAGAGAGTAGGTAGGTACAGATCGTACCCACCCACCAACCAACTATGGCACGCCCAGGCTCCCATCGCTTCGGCGGCTGTCATGGCGGCAGTGAAGGCACCATGAAGCCGCTGAGCGGGGAATCGCTTCTATGGTAGGTCCGTAATAATTTCTCGAAGCAATTTGCGTGGCATTATGTTCCGCCCGAATCCTCTTGAAACAAAAATAGAACTCAGGGAATCCATTTTTTTGCTGCAGTCAAAGACCATGGCAGCCGTCGTACTTGCCGAGCGAATCTGCCCATGCCAAGCGACGAATAGCATATAAACTAAGTATATAAATACTAGGTAGCTCAGCAGCGTCATATATTAAGTTTATCGCTACGTTTATCTAATCACTTACACAGCGTCGGTCCGAAGGCGTTGAAACAAGCTACTTTTTGGCACGGCCATTTGCTCGGCCGTTAATGTTCGCCGCACAAATCGCTCTCTGCGAACTTGAAGCCAAGGAAAAGCGCTCTTTGGAGAGCCCTTAATCGATGGCATCCACCGCCATCCGGCGGTGAAAGAGGACGCTGCCCCTGCGCCCGCTGATTCTGTTGTTGTTGTTGTCCATCGTGTGGTCGGCCGTCGCTTGTCGCGCGTCATCTCTCGCGTCCCGCGTTGCGTCTTCCTCTATCGAGAGGTGACTTTATGTCCGTCTTCTGGGAGTCCGCGATAATCATTTTGCAAAAATTGTCTACGTAGGAATTCCACGAGCACGAGGACGTTAGTGGTCCACACAAGATGAAAACCAGTCTTTTGGCTGATCCACTACCGAATCATAGTTCCACCTTATTTCACTTTATAGCCTCCATGACTAAATGCTCCTCTTGAAAACCATAGACCATAGCAGTTGATGTCTTTGTGCAGGTTTGGAACAAAGTTGACCTATATTTCCTAAGATTTATTCATAAAATTCACATAATAAAAGCCTTCTCAGACACTAAATACGGTAAATCAGATCAAATGTTTTCCAACTGATCACACATAAGCTATTTTTTGTTTTACAGACACTAAATAGGTCGGTCAAAACAGGCACTGTATTATTTAATGAGCCAGACTTTGAGTGTCTAGTCCAGACAACAACCCCGGACTAAAAATTTTGTATGAGCAAACAATTCTACGGATACAACTAAACTGTTGTCTAGTAATTTAATCGTCGACTAAGTGACCGATCAACTTTGAGAAATGTTGATTCTACATGTTTCCCCCCCCCCCCATATTATGTCCAACCCATCAACATGATCAGAAAAA
>JALLPA010000664.1:0-13597 GCA_036939895.1 Thalassiosira exigua
CGCCTCCTCCCGCGCTCGTCCGCGCCGCCCGTTCGGGCGACGGACGCGCGAGGGGTGAGGGTCCGTCGCTGCGGCGTTCGTGGCCCCTCCGGCGTCGTTCTCGTCGACGACGACGACCGCCGCGGACGGACGCGCGGTCACACCTCTGTCAATTCCGTCCTGCTGGTTCCTCCCTCCTCAACGCTCATGACCCGGTCGCCCTCCTTTCCCGGAAGTCTGTCGCAGGAAGTCGACGCCATATTCCGGGACCTCTTCAGCCCTCCCGTCAACGAGGAGGAGGGGAATTCCGATCTCGCCACCAAGGTGATGAAGGGGTGGGAGCGGTACGAGTGAACCAGGGTTTTGCTGGACAAGATCGTGGAGGACATGCTCGGCTTCTCGCTGCAGGCGTTCGACGAGACGGCGGCGCTGGGGGCCATCCCCCTCGAGCCCGCTCGCGCGGGGTACGAGCGGGACTACGAGGACAAGGACGAGGAGCTTGACGAAGCGTTTGACGAGGAGGGCGAAGAGGAGGTGGGCGAGCCCGCGATCCGCAAGGAGGCGTCTACGGAGGAAGCCGTCGGCCTCGCGGAGCTCGACGAAGACGACGCCCTTGACGAGGGGGTCCTCACCGTCAAGCACGGCGGAGCGTGGGGCAGTGGCGACGAGGAGGTGGAAGCCGCCAAGGTCTACGACGGCCAGGTGATCCCGGACTCCTTCTTCGAGGACGCCGGGCGCGGCTTCAAAGACGAAGAAGGCGGCAGATCGGAAGCGTTCAGGGTCGAGCGCGCCGCGGAGGAGGAGGAGGAGCGGCCGCATGACGGGGACTTTTCCTCCGAGCGCTACTCCGCGTACTCCTCGAGGGACCTCGACGACGAAGACCTTCGGGCCCAGGTCGACGACGAGGCTCCTCCGGCGACGCCCGAGGACGCGGCCGCGACCGCCGAGCGCGCGCTGATGCAACTGATTATCTCCACTTACTGACGCGAACAGGATGTTGTGCCTTATCTGTGCGATGATTCCTATGTGATCATTGCAGTCGATTCTATCAATTCTAGATGGGCGGATCTCATCTCTCTGTTTATTATCATTTACCATCCGGCAACGAGAGATTTCGCCATGTCAAGTACCATGAGGCAGGCAAACAATATTGAAACCATGGATATTCTGTTCTCTGACCACTCGTCTTGGCAGTCCTAACCTGAACGCTTTGGCCACACCATAATTCAGAAACAGATTGAATTCTGTTGCGTTGCTATCTCTGAACGACTTCGAAGATGGAAGAAATCGTGGCTGCTGGCGTCATTGTACCTACTCCGGTGGACTGCACACTACCTTGAGAAGAAGTTCAACGCGGAGTTGAATGTGCTGGAAGACACAATGAAAGATGGACCGACACTTATGTTTTAGACTGTTAGTGGAGATGAGGTGTTTGAGTAAATCAGTAGGAGACATTTCAACCGAGGATTTGTGGTCTTTGGGCTGGGCCCAGCCAATGCAGTCACTTGGCGACAGATGTACGTATGCAATGCCACCAGTATTGTACCTCATCGGCTGGCTCTAACAAAGGAGAAGAGGTTTGCTTAGATGAAAGATGCAGGAACCAGAATCTCTTGGCTGTCTGCAATGGATTAATATGTACAAAACTAGAGTCATCTAGATACCCTTCTCTTTCAAAGCACTGATATCCCCTGAACTCTCCTTCTCCTCCCTCTCTTTGTTAATCATATGAGTCAAATAAAATTCACCCGCCTTGTAGCTCGACCGCACCAAGGGACCGCTTGCGACATACTTGAACCCCATTTCCTCCCCTACCTTCTTGAAGTACTCAAACTTCTCCTGCGTCACATACTCTACCACCGATAGGTGATTCTCGGTTGGACGCAGGTACTGCCCAAACGTCACAACGTCAACATCCACCGAACGCAAATCCTTCATCGTCTGTATCACCTCCTCATCCGTCTCGCCGAGGCCAAGCATCAGCGAGGTTTTCGTGTAGAGCCCCGGCTGGACCTTCTTGGCATGCTCCAGAGTCCCAATGCTTTGCCAATAGCCCGCCCGTGCGTCGCGGACATATTTCTGGAGCCTCTCGACAGTCTCGACGTTGTGCGCGTAGACGTCTAGCCCCGATTTCACCAGCGTCGCAACGCTGTCAGGATCGCCCTGAAAGTCCGACACAAGGCACTCCACTGCTTGGCGTGTTTGAGCAATTCCACCGTGGTCGCAAAGTGTTGGGCACCTCCGTCGGGGATGTCATCACGGTCCACAGACGTGAGAACAATGTAATCCACTCCCCACTTAGTAACTGCTTCAGCCGTCTTTTAGGGCATTCGATTGTTTGGCCATTGAGTTTTGTTCCAGCAAGTTTCAGCAAGAGAAGAAATGAGAATTATACCTTTCTCAACAGCAACAGGACACATCCTGCGTGTCAATGCACATGTTCGATCAAGGACAACCCGCATTCAAGGAGCAGAGCCACTCACCTTGAATGGCTCGAACGGATCCGGCTCCGGTGGCTTCCCATCCGTCTTCACCGCGCAGAACATGCATCCCCTCGTGCATGTGTCCCCCAGCAGCGTGATAGTTCCTGTGCCGCCGTTCCAGCACTCGCCGATGTTGGGGCACTGCGCCTCCTCGCAGACTGTGTTCAGAGACAGGTCCGCGAGGGACTCCTTCACCTCCGCGTAGCGAGACTTCTCGTCCGCAGAGGGGGCGGGGACGTGAAACCACGAAGGTCGACCATTTGGCATGGGAACTCCGACTTTGGGGCGGACGAGTCCGTCGTCTTGGTCGTCGTCGTCCTGTTCCATGGCTGGTTGCTGAGACGCCTTCTTCTTCATGGGCACTCCCCCTCCCCCCGTGGACCCATCGCCGCGAGCCATCAGGTAGGATTCGGCCGATGACGTAGATTGCTGCTGCGTGACCTCTTCCTCCACCGTGGAGAACAACTTACTGTCGCCTACGAAGGTTGGACGAGCCAGCAGATGCCGTTGGGATGACGGTAGCTGCAAAGATTGCACAGCGACGATCGCGACAGCGTTTGTATCTGGCGAAGACCCATGGTATCGTAGCTGGGACAAGTCGATGGACGAAAACGTTCCAGAGGCTTGGAGCAAAAAATTATGAGACGGCGACGCTGCCGTTGATACTTCTGGCTGCGTGGCTTATGGACAACAAAACGCCATGGTCGCCATGACCGCCCCCCCCTCCCCCTGGGCCGCCGCCGCGGCGTCGCTCCTCCTGGCCGCGTCCGCGTCCGGGCAGCGGGTGATCCTGATCCCCCGCTCCGCCCCCCCGGCCCGCCCCCTCTCCCTCGCGGACACCCTCCGCATCTTGGACGGAGGCGCCGCGGCGGCGGCGGAGGAGGAGCCCCCCTGCCGCCGGAGGCGGCTCGAGCCGTGGCGCCGCCGGGTCCGCGACGAGTGCGCCGCGGAGGTCTCGCGGGACTCCTCCTGCGCCCTCGACTCCCTCGAGGCGATCTTTCCCCCCCCTCCGCCAGTCGCCAGCGCCATCCCGCATTCTTGATCGGTCTAGAAAAACCTTGACCAGGTCAAGAAAATTTTGATCGAGTTATGGATCGGTCAAGTTGACCGGCCAAGTGGTCAAGGGATGGTCAAATTGGCCGGTCAGGTGGTCAAGGGATGGTCAAGTTGATCGGTGAAGTGGCAAAGGTTAGCCGAAACAATTTCGGACCATTTTAGCCAAAATAATTCGGACCATTTTGGTCTTTATTTATGTTCGGTGTGTTGCTGTGTAGTGTGCTCACTGCGGCGGGCGAGTGGAGGGTAGGGGGACGACTGCTCTACAAGCTCAATCAGAACACCCCGCCGTCGCCTGCAACTCTGCCGCGCTGGATCGGTCACTTGGCTTCCTCCCCCACTCCACCATGGCCGACGACCTCCCCCGCGACGTCCCCATGGCCGGGGTCCCTCCCGCTGACGTCCTCGCCGCCGCCGCGTCGGCCCCACGGCAATCGAAGCGGGAGAAGAAGGCCTGTCTCTCCCTCTTGCCCAGCATCCCATAGAAAGAGTTGGGTTTGGGGCCGAACGCACAATCATGCCGTTGCTCTCGACCCTCGGCCCGCGCGCTCTCTCTAGCCCTGGCCTCCCATCTGCGCCCTCGCCTCGTCCTCGCCCTCACCGTGAGAAGGGCTGGCGGGGACGAGAAGCGGGAGGAGGAGGACGAGGACGCCGCGACCTCCGCCGACTTCCTCGTTGAATGCGCCCTGCCCATGGTCGACTCTGGCTCCTCCGCGAAGGCAGTGCACAACGAGCTGGCCTTCTTGCTCGAGGCGTAGGGAGCCGACGGCTCCTCGGCCGCGGAGGGGCCAAGGGACACGGTGACGGAGTTCCTCCGAGAGATGACGACGCGACGAGCGACCGATCGTCGGCGACTTCTCGAGAAGGGGGGCGTCGTGGGCAGACCCTGGACAAATATCTGCGCCGGCAAATCCGGCGCGGCAACGGCGAGGCAGATGCGCGGACGGATGTGCATCTCTCGGACGACGAGGACGACATCCCTGAGTGCGGGACATGATGTCCTACGAGGATTGGAACGTGTGTCGGACATGGGACAACTTCCAGCAGGGGGGCGAACGGAATCCTCTCGTCCGCGGGGCGGGGTACGGGAAGGTGCGCGTCGGGGCGGGGGGAGACAGTGACGGCTCCGCTGCGGTGGACGCGTATGGATGCTAGGCGATACCGCGGGGGTCCATCCCGAACGTGACGTCCATCCCAAACGTGACGATCGCGGAGTACGGGAGCATTGAGCCGGGGAACATGAACATCCACGCCATCAAGGCGGAGATATACGCGGGGTACGACAGGACCACTTTGGTAATGCTTTCGATCGGCTGATACTGCGTTCTCACCTTCGCTTCTGTCCCTGGAATGAAAGGGGTCCGATCAAGACCTCCATCAACACGTAAGTGCTTGGCTAATGTGAAACATTTTGAATCAACCCTCTGTTGTGTAACTGAATGTCTCGACGCTTTGAAACTGGCTCCAATAATTCACACAGGGACATGCTTAAGGACAACATGGGTGGCATCATACTCAGCACTGGATTATACGCAACAGCTGGGGACATTATTGGGGCGAGTTGTTTCTGCTTTGGAAGCTGCGAGACATCCCCTGCGCTGCCCGACTCACGCCGGGATCCCCTCTCTACCTACGAACGCAGGTGAGATGGGCTTCTTCCTCATCGAATTGGGGCGTAACCTACTAGGCGTCGATGAGAACTTCGCGTGGGCGACGCCGCGCACGTGGATGGCGAAGGAGGGCGACTGCCACGACACGTACATCGATCCTTCGTTGGACGTTGCGGCTCTCCAGGCCCGTTGAGATGTTCCTCGCGTGGGCGGACGTAGAGATTCTTTCTCCATCGGTTCCCCATTTTGCCACGAGGAGGGAATTCAATCCCCGCACCGTCCGCTCCTCGTCCGTGCGACGGAAGATCACGTCGATACTCGGCTCGGCCTCGGTAAATTTGGACCGCAAGGCCTCGGCGTCACGAGAGGCGAGGAAGCGTTGCGGCGAACCACGCGTCGGACGTCATCTTCGGGCCGAAGTCGAAGTCGGCACGCGAGGCCGAGGGGGCCTTGGACTTCTGGAGATGCAGGGGCTTTGTATATGATAAAATTAGAAATTGACATCCGCGTTCAATAAGTTAAGAGATAACATCATGCTTGGCAGCTCGCTTGAGTGAAGAAGATCCGAGAGGATTGCACGTCTGACTGACTGGGGAAGGACCTGGAAGAACAGGCTGGCGGCGCCTCATGTGAAGAAGGTTGACGCTGCGACGAGAAGGCGACGAGGAGGTGACGGCGCTCTCGTTGGCGCAGCCTTGAAGCTTGGCCCACACGAGATCCTACGTAAGACCATACCGTCTAACAAAAGTGAAAAAAATAACACGGAGGCCAAAGATTCGAACCGGGCGGGAAGGATTATTCAGTCGGGTATTTCAGCTGGCGCTGAAATCGCCGAACATCTCCGATTTCGTCGCCATTTCATCACTAGATGGACATACTCGAATATTGGGTGAACAAAGTGTGGGTTTTAAATTTTCCTTACAATGACAATTACCAGAGAAGAAGTGTTTCCTTGGTGGGTGATATTTTACTCCCTGCTGTAGTCTGTTGAGCCTTGTTTTTGTTGGCAAGAATGTGTGGAGCAAATACGTCAATTGCATGATGAATCACAGAATTGAAACGGTGTCTTTAGTCGTTTTTCATCCGTTAGGGCCGCTATAATTAACATCTTGATAGGTTCAATAACAAATAAATGCACGCAACGATGTTATTGGCGCCGGTGGCTCCAAGCAGCAGCCTCTAGAGTCTAGAGAAGAGATACCAGCTTGTTCCTAGGGGAAGACGAAGACCATGGTGGGCAAATGTCTCACTCATAGAAGGATTTGTGGCAAATTTGAATGTACGACGTGCGAAATTTGGCTTTGGCTACATAAAAGCTGGGGGAGAAGATGAGAACGACATCATAATTCTATGACAAGATAAAATAGTATTGCAAACACCCCGAAGCAAATACGACTTTTTCTCAACCCCATGTCGACCTTTCGTAGACCTTTCGTTCGGGCATGTTCTCAAAGTTTTGCATGGAGAGCCCTTTTGCTTAAATTCCGATATCCCGAACCGTTGCACCTGGCCATGCGCAAGCAGCCCAGTGTTCTTCTCAGCCGATTCGGCCACGAATCGAGCATCGCTCCCTGCCCCCAAACACCACGCTCCCCCCCGTCGACTCAAATGGAAGCGAGCTTCTTCCCCCCGCCCCGCTTCTTGCTGCTGCTCCGCGCCGTCCGTCCGTCGAGGCTCGTCCGTCCCCGGCTCCTGCTCCGTCCTCCCCCCTCTTTCCGTCGCCTCCGATCTCCCGCCTTCCGCGACGTCTTGTCCCCGTATTGCCCCGTCATCTTGGACGCGTCGTGCTTGCTCGCGCGGGACTTCTTCGCGGGGAGCTTGGACGCGTCCTTCCCGTCCTTGACGGCGTGCCCGGACATGACGACGTCCTCGTCGTCGCCCTCCGCGTCGCGTTCCGTCGCCGCGGCGGCGTGGTCGTTTCCGCTCCCGTTGCCGTTCCCCGCGAACAAGTTCGACAGTCGGTCGAACGAGTTCATCTGCCCTTTGCCGATGCACTCCTGCAACTTCGCCTGGACGACGGCCATGTTGGCCCGGGCGGCGTCCGTGCCGATGGTGTTCCGGAACTCCGTCCGGTTCTTCCGCTTGGACTTCGATCGGATCGACTTCGCCATCTTATCGGTTGCGGTGGGGGGTCGTCGTCCTAATAGAGGAGCTTGGGTTGTCGATGCCCCGCCTGGTGCCTTCCGCCTTTTGCGTTTCGATAGACTTGGGCCCCTGTGCAGTTATGATCTTGCTTGTCTATGATGCCGGCCAATCTGCATGCTTTTGCTTTTGTTCTTCGATTCGCGCGGTGGTTCATGGGCAAAACAGATTGGTGGCGATGGTGCGCCGGCGGGCTTTGCGGCGGACAGACCGTTTGGCGTGGGCCCTCGAAACCGGAAACTGGGCCGTATCACGCCGTATCGTGGGCCAGTACCTACATCCCACCGCGCTTATGCGTGGAGGAAGGGCGAGCCGTTTTTTTATGTAGGCCCAGGAATTCAAACGTCGAAACAGTGCAAAATAATGCTAAGTAAATACTCAATATAAATTAATATTTTCATATTTATTATTCAATAATCAATTAGGGGTATATTTGTATGTATCTGTTATGAGGTATTATATATTCACATACTCCTAATACCTCTTTTCTGGTTTTGTGCATCTCATTTTTTGTTGGGGCACGCACGTGGGAATTGATACGCTTCCCTTTCTGTGCCATTCGTGCAACATCGCAACGAACAACGCACGGGGTGTGAGTTGTGAGTGAGCACTGCATGCAAACGCGAGGACCATGACGATGACGATGACGAACCACGACGAGGACGACGGTCCGATCCGACGGACCATGCCGCGTCGTCCGACGACGCCGGAGCGACGTCGGGGCGTAGGCGGAGGAGGCGGCGACGGGTGTAGGAGGAGGAGGCCGCGGGCGTTCGGAACGGACCTGTCCGCGACCGCGAACGTCGTCGCCGCCGCTCCCGCGCCGTTTCCCGCTCCCGCGTCGTCGTCGCTCGATCCGCCCCCGATGGCGGAGAAATCGTCGACGACGACGAAGGCGAAGCCGAAGCCGTCCAAGCCGAAGTCGAAGGCGAAGAAGTCGGAGCGGCGGCGACGTCGGCCGAGGGTGGAGGTGGAGGGGAAGGCGGAGCTCGAGGCGAAGGCGAAGGAGGAAGGGGGAGGGGAAGAGGCGACGAAGGAGGCGGAGCGCCCTCCGCCCCCGGACCCGCCCCCCTCCTCCGTCGCCGCCGTGGACGGCGACCCGTCCCCCTCTTCGACCGCCGCCGTCGCCGATCGGCCGCTCCCCTCGACGGCCGCCGCCGCTTCGGTCCCCGCCGCGGTCGACGACGACGAGGAGGGCGACGCCCGGACCGAGGCGACTCCTCTCGAGGCAGGCGCCGCCGCCGAGGTCGGAGGAGGCGGCGGGTGGACGAGCTTCACCCCCAAGATCAAGTGGAGGGCGAGAGGTCCGGAAACCGACGACGACGAGGGCGAGGAGGAGGACCCGTGGACCCGATGGCGGCGCCGCTCTTCGTCCGCACAAACCCCGTCCACGATTGCCGATCCGCCCCCTCCGGCGCCCCGTGCCCGGTCGGAGGAGGGTCGGCGGGACGCGGCCAGAGCGGGCGAGGGCGCGCCGCGGAAGAGCGGAGGCGGTCCGCAGTCCGACTCCGTCGAGGAATCGCCTCGTCGTCGACCCGCGGACGAGCCTTCGGGGGACGATCCCCCGACGATCCTGGCGTCGCTGACGACCGAGACGACGATCTCTGCGACGACCGCCGCCGCGCCTCCTCCTCCCTCGCCCTCCGACGCGGATCCCCCGACGGTCGTCCGCCAAAGCGCCGCGGAGGGCGACGACGACGCGACCGATCCGCCCGCCTCGTCGTCGGCGCCGTCGTCGTCCCCCGGCGTCGCCTCGGCCGACGACGAGGCGACTTCCTCGGAATCCGCGAGCACGCTGACGCGATCGCCGGCGACCGTCCCTCCCCTCGTCGCCTCCGACGCGAATTCCGTCGCCGCGCCCCCGGCTCCCGAGGATCCCTTCGAGGAAGAGGAGGTCGAGGCGAAGAAGGGGGTCGATCCCGCGAAAGCGGACGAGCCGTCCGGCGATGGGGCCGCCCCGCCCCGCAAGCCGTCCGTGGTGACGGATCTCCTCGGCAAGTTCGACGAGGCGTCGTCGGGTTCCCGCGACGGGATCGACGACGACGACGGCGGCGGCGGAGGCGACTCGCGAGAGGTCGAGGAAGCGACGAGGAGAGAGGTCGAGGAAGCGCCGACGAGAGCGCACGACAGAGAGGCCGCGCATGCAGACGAGGAAGGCGAAGAGGAAGGAGGAGAAGGCGACGACGACGAGCCGTGGTTCGTCACCCCCGACGCGGCTCCGTGGAGCGCGCTCCGGAGCTCCGCCGACGAAGCGAGGGGCGGGGAGGGCGAGGCCGAAAGGACCGAACGCGCGAGGGAGGGGACGAACCTCGCGGGCGACTTCGACGACGCGGCGGCCGAGGAGGACGGCGAGACGTCGGGCGACGACGAGGAGGAGGAGGAGGGCGCGACGGACGTAACCGAGCGAGGGGAACGCGCCCCGGTCGATTCCGAGGCGGTCGATCGGCTGGACACGCTGTTCGCTCCGTGGACGGAGTTCGCCCCCACCGTCGCGTGGGGCGAAGGCGACGAGGATCGAGGGGGCGCGAAGGGGGTCGGGTCGAAGCCGACGGAGGGCCGCGGCGAAGGAGGAGCCGCCGTCGTCCGCGCGACCTCCGAGCCGGACGCGGCGCGAGGAGGCGCGCGCGAGCCCGCCGAGGCCGGCCCCTCGACGTCGAGCGACGGCGGGGCGGCGTCGTGGACGGAGTTCGCCCCCGACGTGACGTGGGACGTCGGCGGCGACGCGGTCCTCCCGCGCTGCTCGAAGCCCGGCGCCGCCGGCTTCGCGTCCGAGGCCAGCGTCGAGGTCGCCTTCTCCGAACCTTCCGGCGCCGCGCTCGCGCTCGCGCCCGAAGTCTCGTGGGACGGCGAGGGATGCGACGAGGTCGACCGGATCGGGGGCGGTTCGAAGGGCGCGACCGCGGGAGAAGGGAAGGAGGGGGGGAAGGAGGAGGAGCGCGACGACGTCGTCGCGTCCACCAAGCCCGACGCGCCCGTCGAGACGAGCGTCGACGTCACCTTCTCGTACGCCCCCGCGAAGGGGGAGGACGACGAGGAAGAGGGGGACCTGGTGACGATGATCCGGGGGGCGTTCCCCTCCCCTCTTCCGTCGGGGCCCGCGGCGGCGCTGTACGAGTGCGCCGCGAGGGTCGTCGCGGGACGACGGGCGGTCTGGACGGTCCCCCCCCCGGCGCCGCCTCCGGGGGACGGGCCGACGACGGGAAGGCGGACGCCGGGGACGATTCCGTCGGGGACGGAGCCGGAGTTGTTCGCCGATCCGTCGTCGTCGGCGGCGGCCGCCGCCCTCCCGCCCGTGACGCACGTCGCGCCGGACCCTCGCGAGACTTCCGTCGCCTCCACGCTGACCGCGACCGTGACGCCGGCGGGGGCGGCCCTCGCCGCGGCCGCCGCCGAGGCGGCGGGGGTCGCGGCGGGGAAGTGGACGACGAACGCGACCGAAGCGTGCGCGTCGGGGATGCCGATCGTGCCGGACTGTTGCCGTTGGTTCGGGGAGTACTTCGCGGCGGCGGACCTGGTCGGGGAGGGGGGGAAGGGGGACGAGGGCGTGATTCTTCCGAAATAGAATGGCGCTTGATCCGGCGTGTCGAGGGTCGAGGGGTGTCTTTGTTTCGAAGGTACTGAATGTTGTAAAATATGTCGATGAACAACTTGCACCCGTGTTTCCACGCGACTAAGAAGGGCACATGCTAGACCAGCAGACAAACGTAATGAGGCCCACCTTTGACTCTTGATTGTGGCCAATAGACCTAAGCTGTTTTATTGCTCCTTCCAGACTAGCAATGGGCATTAATTTCTATACAAAGACTTTTGGTTGGGAAACTCAAACCAGCTTGAACTCTTACTGAAGCTGCCCCCCCTCCAAATCCCAGTCCCAAGCCTGGGACTGAAACCTTCACCCACCTAGCATTCGTAGAAAGCTACGTCTTCTCACCCTCTCTGTGTATCCGGCTGTCCTTCAGCGCGGTGTGCAGGCAAGTTTGTGCCATGACAGAACTGCTCAGCCAGTAGGAGGTCGTTGTGGGTTGGCGTGATGATTTCTTTGATTTGGAATCACATCCGAAGATGTGACCGAATCTCCTCGCCCAAGCCCTTTTGGCAAAAGATGCTCCAGGGTGGGTTTGGGGTTTTTAACTACGAGCCAAAGACAAACATTGATGCTAAACCCGCTACGGCGGGTACAAACAGTACCGTCCATGGGACGTCACTCAAACCCTAGAGGCACGCATGTTGTTAACGCGGCGCCCGTGCGCGGCCGCGGACCCTTGTCATCACTGCTAAACCCGCTACGGCGGGTACGNCGACGACGAAGACCTTCGGGCCCAGGTCGACGACGAGGCTCCTCCGGCGACGCCCAAGGACGCGGCCGCGACCGCCGAGCGCGCGCTGGACGCCATGGTTGCCTCCCTCGCCACGGGGTGGAGGGTGGGACCGCTCGAACCGAAAATATGACCTCCCGACCCGCCTCGCTGAGGCGGGGGACTCCCTCCTCGCCCAGGAGGGCCGTCGTCGCCTCACCGAGGGAGGAGCCGACGAGGATCCCCGCGACGAAATCAAGGGGCGCCTGGCCCGGCGTCTCACGGAATACCGCTCCGACCTATCCTACGGCCCCGACGGATCCGTGACTCTGTACCTACACCGTGACCAGAGGACCTTCGACCTTCGTGCGTTCCATGGAGGCCTTGCCCGGCATGCATGCCCTGCTGCCCGTGGGCCATCCCGCGGTTTGTTTCTCCCCATCCCCCCAGGGAAAACTACGCCCCCCCCCCTCGGACTGGGATCCCGCGACACCAACGAGTGCCTCCGCTCCCGCCACCTCTGCGACGATCTCTCCCCCGGATACCGCGACGCGTTGACCGACCTCCTCGAGGCCGTGGAGGATCATACCAAGCCCCCCCCCTTCGACGCCCGCGTCTGGTCTTCCCTCGTGCACGTCGAAGCCGAAGTCGTCCGCGTCCGGGAAGAGAAGCACGCGCACGAGCGCTCGGCGTTCTGCTTCGCGTGCTCCGTTGTCTTCTTTGTGGCGATTCTCGGCTGCCTCTCAAGAGCCAGGGACGCGGCGGAGGACAACGAGGATGAAGGGGAAGGGGCGGACGAGATCGATTACGTGAGGCTTCCGATTCCCAAGGAGGAGCCGCACGTGTTCATGGGGGTTCCTGTGCAAGTGGTCTGAAGCGCGACAGGATGATAGGTTTGTTGCTTCGGGGAAATTTGGAAAATTAGGTAGATTTAATGCGTCATTGACCACTGGAAGTTTTTAGCTGGCGAATGAGTTGTTCGGTTGATTCACAAAGCAGCTGAAGACTGAACCCGCATTGCAGGGGGGAGGTGGGGGTGTCCCAAGTGGACTAAGAGGGCCGATGCCCATTCAGTCTCGATAATACCCAAAGATTCGGCAGTGGGGGTTCCGGGGTTCAGGGGGGCGAGCCACCCAGTCCAACATCATGCTCAAAGCTTCCATATGACAAGAGTGGCGTTGGCGTGGCGGTCTTTAAGAGGCTACATGACACTATCTCCAGCTTTGTGCACGTGGTCGTTTACCTCGAGCAGGAAGCCCACCAAGCTGTACCGCAATCTGTCTATTTCCTATCCTCTCAACTCAAGCAGGGCCGGGGGAAATTATCTACGAAGGCAATGGCACCTGAGGACTTTCCCTCAATCTTCGTTCCACGACTTCCTACACGACAAGCAATGGCACCTCTCCACCACGACCTCCGCTCGATTCTTCATCCCCCACACCTCGCCCTTCATCATGTCGTTGTTACGGCTCGTCACGTTGCCGTTGATTTCGACCTTCTTGCTGCCGCAGGACCATGTTTTGGCGGAGGCGTTGTTTCCGGAGGTTATGTCGCTGATCATTTCCCTTTCCATGTCTTCCCACTTGGTTTTGTGCTTCTTATCTTTGTGTGTTTTGTCGTCGGAGTCTAACACTCTGTTCTACATGTTGGTGGCCGGTGTTTGCTTCCGTTGATATGGATTGAATGGCTTTGTTGCCCCTTTTGTTTTATCCAGTGTTCTCTTTCTGCGATTGGTTGTTGAATTCCCGATGCTTTCAATGCCTTCCAGCCTACCAGGAGTTTTCAGCTTCCGTAGTCTTTCGGGAAGGACGGCCTCGCGAATGAAACCGCCCTAGGTATCATCTTCGTTTGTCATGCACTGAGTGCTTGTTGGAAGAGCTGCGTCTTCCAGAAGCTTGTTTACGAGACAGCGGACGAGCCATTGCCTGGGAAGGAGTAGTCGAGTCCAACAGCAGGGCCAGCGGGTCCTCCGCGTCCGCCGCCGATTGGAACGCGCGCGCCGACTCCTCGCCAATTTCCTTCTGCAACTCGA
>JALLPA010000665.1:0-13558 GCA_036939895.1 Thalassiosira exigua
ATTAAACGTGGTCGATGTAGAATTGAAGGGAGTCCGGCGCGGCTGGGCAGAATCAGAAAATAGCAGTTTAATTTAGACGTATTATGTACACTGACAAATAGTTCCACAGTCTGCCATGGTACGGTTTAGATATTTTGGCTGCAAGAAATAGAAACTTTTGCATTGTCAAACTAAAACCTTATGCAACAATGGGAGATGTAATCGGGATCAACGAAACTGGCCCAGACAAATACAATGAATCAAGACAATGTATTACTTGTAGGTACCACATTCAAAAGTTGCCCGAGGTTTTTTATCGCGACATAACCAAGCGGTTTGAACAGGATCTTGCGGTTTGTTCGATGAAAAATGGAAGTTGATGTCGTTGTTTTGGTCCGACGATCCACTTTTTTCAGCATCGCTTTATTGCGCCATGTTATGTTCCTGCATCACTCAAGCTCTTGTATCTGTTGCAAGAGACCGTGTTCAATATTTTAGCAATATATAATATGTAGTCATTACCATGATCAAATCAAAGACAAAGTGTCTGGACAAGCTTTCTTGTCAAGTATTCCAAATAATTAGGTTGGTACATAATAATTCAAACTTGAAAAGTTTTTCCCTTTACCTGAGATGTCTTACACATATGATCGTGGATCATAGGAGAGAATTATTGTTTGTCATTGTCGTCGTGGAATCAATCATTTCCACAAAACGCTTCAAAAGTAAAAACAACTAACATTTGCTTAGTCATAGATTCAGATATTTTGGTCTTTGCGAAGCTCAGAGTTCAAACGGAACATGACGCTCGCGCTCGCTCACGCGGAGTAATTATTTTTTGTGGATATATCCAATTTTTGTGGATACATCCGTGCCACTTTCCTCACAGTTATCACCACCTTTGACCCCAAACATTTCTGGGGCCTTACGTGCGATTTTTGCACTAAATCTAGTGTTGCCGATGGCTGTTATTAGGTTGTGAATAGAAGGGGGGGATTTCGCATGGATAACATTGAACGCTAAAGAGATTTAGACAACCCCCGGGATAGGACAAACATCAACAACTAGAGAGCTGACTGGTTTGGTTTCTGGGACGTAACAATTTTTACGTAACAGCTACAAATCTAAATAAATATTTTTTGTATCTATGCGGTGGCTCGCTAGCTTTTTTGTTCCGCCATCCACCATCGTCCGCCTCCGCTCGACTGGCCCACTTTTCCCTTCAATTTTGACGCAAAGACTCGCTCGTTTCTCCACGTTCTTTTTGGAGGAAAAAATACCGATTAGTGGAGCTGTGTCCGTTGGCGTCGGATCAGGGGGGGGGGGAGGGAGGATGCGGCGGCGCTAGAGAGGGGGAAAGTGGTCGTACTTGTCTCTTATTTTGTGATTGAAATTGATGAAACTATTTTTTTCGTATCTAGCTAGCTAGTCTACAAGATTAATGGGACACTAATTTTCTAATTCTAAACATATCACAGCTCGAGATTTAATCATGCTGAAAATCAAAAATTGCGCGAGACCTTGGTCAGAAAAGTAGTTATTTTTTCATTGGAAGGACTGACATGGTGTCCAATTAATATTTGGCGAGAGAGACGGAAATAAAAATTTAGAGTAATCTCTTAAAATATCATTGATTTTGATATAACTTATGTCGCGAAAAACGAAAAGTCTTCTAGTTGAGAAGATACAAACGATTCCTGACAGATAGAGATCGCGGGTCGCAGGGCCAGCATGCGGTGTCCAATTAATCTTAGTGTCCTATCAATCTTGTAGACTAGGTAGGTAGCAAACCGCCCGTCACAGTGCCCACACACAGGATGCGACGCGTGATGCGAGAGAACAGGCTCGACCATGACGAGCCACAACCAAAACATCACCGCCGGTCAAGGCAGCGGCGTCCTCTTTCGACGCCGGATGGTGGCGTACGATATCAATCAAGGGCTCTCCAGAGAGCCCTTTTCCTGGGCTTCAAGGTCGGGGAAAGTGATTCGCACGGCGCACATTAACGGCCAAGGAAATGGCTGTGCCAAAAAGCAGCTCGTTTCGATGCCGTCGGAGCGTCACTGTGTAAGTAATTTGATAAACGTAAGGATAAACTCAATAGATGACGCTGTCAAGCTACCTAGTATTTAAGGGCTTAGTTTAGATGATATTCGTTGCTTGGCGTCGGCAGATTTCGCTCGGAAAATGCAGCGGCTGCCATGGTCTTCGACTTGCATAAAAAAATTTCGATTCTCCGAGTTCTATTTTCGTTTCAGGGGGGTTCGGGCGGAACATAACGCCACAAATATCACTACGGGGAACTTATTACGGACTTACCGTAGAAGAGATTCCCCGCTCGGAAGATTCACCTTCACCTCCACCCCGACGGCCACCGAAGTGATGGGAGCCCGAGGGTGCCATTGTTGGTTGGTAGGTGGGTAGGACCCGTACCTACCTACCTACCTCTAGCAAAAGTTGAAACTTGTGCTATGCATGTGCGCGAAGGTAAAAATCAGTGAAAACATTGGGGAGCGACGACTGTGCAAGCGTTCATATGGACGTCATTTTTTTTATTGATTGTTCGAAGGGCGTTCGAATCGTACCAATTCCTACTCGTAAAAATATTTTCGTTTTTATCTTCTGCTCCGTCCCAGAACCCAAACCAGTCAGCTAGTTAGAGAGATGATGTTTGCTAGAGATAACCCCCTCCCTCTGGTGACAGTGGGATCACCAGAGTTCTAGTCCATTTTTTTAGGCGGGGATAATTTAATCTTTAAGTTCCCCTCCGCATCACCCCCATTTTGACCCATTTTGGGGGGTGATGGATCCCCCGCTGTGGACTTTTCCCCCCCGCTGCGTGGGCACCATGCATTAACTCTCGTACATACGGTACGTATATACCATATATATGTAGTTGTTCCCGCCAACATCAGTCTGTGGTCACGAGTCGAGAGAATGTGTATGTACAATAAGTAGATACATAACCTTAGGACTCGGGTTAATATGGTCAAGTCCCATATAGAGGAGGGGACAAAACTGGGGGACGAAAACGGGTACGATACCCCACTCCCCCTCCAGCGAGCTGACACATAGGAACTTCAAGATTAAAAATTGTCCCCGCCTGTTGGCCAAATTGGCAAATCTTGCCAACTCTCATGGGCAGTCTAGTTACAATACTTCTCTGAGTGGGACTCGGGCCCACCACTAAGCGAAAACACTTCATGGTTCTGCATAAGGGACAAGTGGGTGAGACAGTCCCAGACATACAGGCGTCCGACACCAATGGGTCGGCATCGCATATCCTTTTTTGTTTACAAAGTTGGCCTTGGTGATAGCCCCCCCCAACCAGTAGTTTTGGTGGACGTGGTGCCCGCGTTCACGTCCGTCTCAAACCCCACACTCTCCCGATCCCCGGGACCGAGGAGACCGTGTGCCTCGGCCACGGGCCCGAGCAGGTTCACCCCCTGCAACTCCCGCTTCAGCGACCCGGACAAGATCGTCCCGTGCTCCGGCCGCAACAGCGACGGGTCGGCCCCCGCGGGACCGAAGGTGGCCACGCCCGTGGCAGCGTACCGTCCCAACGGAGGACGGCGCGCACGGAGGAAGGCGCAGATCTCGTCCTCCAGGATCATCTCCGCCGGGATGAGGCGGGGAAGGTGTCCCGTGACGGGATTGCAGGAGGGGATCGTGGCGGCGGAGAGGACGCGGATGCGGGCGGGTCCGATACGGAGGAGGTCGACAGTCCCGTCACCACCTCCGGCGTCGTCGTCGGGGGCGTCGACTGCCGGCCCTCCTACGCCTCGTTGCAGTGGAGCCTTCGCCCCCCCCCGCACGCGATGCCCCGCCGCCGACTCCCGCGCCCCCCCCCCCCTGTGTCGCGCCGTCATGGGGGGGGAAGGAGATAACAGTAGGAAGGGGATGCCGTTTCGTAGTTCTCAGCAATGACAAAAGGGGCTAACCAAAAGCGGCGTCTGTCTGTCGTTCTACCTTATGAAAAATGTCAGGGGATGGCCTTTTTGATGCTGCGCGCGCTGCGGCTGGCAGCGGCGGTCGCCGTTCTGCGGCTGTTGTGTAGTATGGATTTGATCTTTTTTTATATCAACATACCTCGCGAACAAAATGGGACATCGACAATTTAAGAGAGCTAAACTTAGAAAATATTACATTTTTACATACCTCCACGCCTGCCCCTCTCCACCTCCGCAACGGTGGGGCGTGCGTGGGCGTGGGGGCTCCGCCGGTCCGCTCCCACATTCGCCGAAAGGATGGACCGAGCGACCGCCGAACTCCGCGACGCCGTCCGCCTCGCCTTCTCCCTCGAGCCCGACGGCGGGGGCGAGGGTGGCGTCGATCGCGGCGACGGCGACGTCCCGGCGGAGGCATTGGCGGCGGCGGCGCATCCCCCCGTCAACGGCCACGGCCAGGGCCACGGTTCGTCCCAAGGCGCGTCGTCGTACGTCTCCTCCCTCTCCGGATCGCTCCCCTCCGGGAATGGATCGCGCCGCAGGCAGCAACGGGCGTCGAACAATGGCGGTGGGTCGCTGGGGGGACCGGATCGCGATCGGAGCGATCAACGGGCGAGGTTGCGACTCGGCGTCGCCGCGCGGGTCGAGGCGGCCGTCTCGAACTTCGAGCTGGCGGCGTTCGAATACTATAGCGGGGACATTGACGAGGATCAGGGGGCCAGCAATGACGACGTCGTAGACCTCCTCGTGGCGATCCTGACCTCCGTGCCCCGAGCCCTGTTGCATGAAGGTCCTCGTGGGGGAGCCAATGACGCCATTGACGCCAATGACGCCTCGGATCCTCAGCTGCGACGCGACGAAGAAGAATGCTTCGTTGCAGCTGAGCGAGCGTGCCACAATGCCGCCTGCGCCGCGTCCGACGTCCTGCGGAGGCACTTCGTGGCTCCTGACGTGGAGCACGCCCCCATGCTGGAGGATCGCCATTTGAGCAAGTTGATAAATGATGCGATGCGGCAAGCTTGCGACGATGAGCTCTGCCCGTGCGTCGAGCCGATCGCCAAGTTGTTGAATTCTCTCTCGGAGGGTCGCGCCATCGAGCGTGCCTCGCTCGAGGGGGAGGGCGACGTCGATGGATACGAGGGCTACGGCGACGATGGCTACGGTATCTTTTCTCGTCTGTCCCCGGAAGAGTGCCTCCATTGGGTCCACGCCCTGATGCATCGTCAGCTCTTTGATCCGATGAATGATCAGGGTGACACCCCCGGCCAAGTAGGCTACCTCGCGGGCTACCTCTTGGGGCATTTTTCCACATCGGTAGCATCGGAACTGGAGAGGGACTCATCAGAAGGGCGCATTGACAGCCTTTTTGTTGCGTGGGCCGACAGCATCGACGAGTCTGGAGTGCGGCGCTTGACCGAGGAGGAGGCGAGGGACGTCCACGAGTTGGTCGTACAGTTTCACGTCGCCGCTGTTCAATCGGCGCTGCGACTGATCGACGACGTGGAGTCCGTCGTTCGCCATCTCATGGCAAAAAGCAATTCCAACAACGCTTTGGATGACAATGCTCTGGACGGCTTGGCGGTGGCGTTACAGGACGCCGTTCGTCACGCTGCCCTTTCTGTATCGGCCACGGAAGCCATGCACCAATTGGGACTGGATCCTGACCCGGAAATCCAAACCATCTTTCGGCCCCTCGTCGTGTCCCTCGCGAGGTTTGTTGCCTCGTCCCTCCCCGACGCGACGAAGGCGCTAACGCTCGGTGGAGACGGATCGGGAGGAGGGGAGGAACTGCGACTCCTTGCGGACGATGCCCTCCTCCGCCTGTGCCGTTCCTCGCTCGGGGCGGAGTTCCTCCTCGCGGGTCCGGATTCCGTGTCAGGCAACGAAGACGACGAGGTTGCGGGGGAGGTCCTCGCAGTGGCTCTGCTCCGCGCCGCGAGTTCCCACAACATATCCGGCAAGGCTCGGTTCCTCCTTGATCTTGCGGTGGATCGCGCCGTGGGAAAAACGGGCGACGGGAACGACGAGGCGGTTAGAGGGCCCACTGTCAAACGGCAGCGATACGATCCCAGGGGCTTTGGAAGCCGACTGGTGAGAGATGCCTATGCCGCCAAGGAGCTGATGCCTGAAGAGCGATTGGAGGAAACGACCGACATGCTCCTTGCGTGCTTGGCATTATCTCATGCCGGCCGTGACGACGATCGCGATCCGTCCGTTGTGAAGTCAGCCTCGCACATTGCGTCGTCCCTCATGTCAGGTCATGACGAGTTGCAATCGAATGGCGGCAACGAGCGGGCTCTTCTCGACCCGTTGAACCCTTGGCACACTCTGCAATTAAAGCCATTGCAGAGGTTGGCCAACTTGAACGCACCTCCTGGCCGCAAAGATGATGAGGGGAATCGCAATGAGCCGCTGGAGTTGTACGCCGTTGCAACGCCACATTTACTCGACACAAAGTGAAATACTCGCCTCTCTTCACTCAAAAGAAAAACATCTGTTCACAAACAAATTTCATAAGCAAGAAGAAATGATCATGAATACCCTGCAACCAACTGCTACAACATGGCAACGCAACCTACCAAACACTAGCAAACATCATGTTCACAAATCATCAAATTATTTTCCACCAAGACGCGGAAGTGCACACTCTTTTGGTGAGAGGCCTCCCAAAGAAGCAGCTAGCAAGCGGACACAATTCTTCTGCTAGGACAGAGGCCTCATGTTGGATAGTTTATTTGGAACAAACTACCCATCACGGTGTCACAGGGCTGAAAGTGAGACGCTCATCCCAAACGTTGCAAAGATCGAAATAGTTACATAGAGGTACACTATGTAGAGTCACGGTAATAGAATAGATGCCCTCTCATCTCCATTATTTCTCAAGGAAGCACTCGCAATACGAAATACTCAAAATCCATGGCTTGCCATGCAGGCAGACTCAATATCGTCTGAGACAGTCACTTTTTGCACGCGTGAAAGGGTGCCACCGCGGTTCTTAGCAAAAAATCTCCCGTGATGCGAACCTCCTTCCCGTCCTTGCCCCATATACGATAGAATGCCCCCTTGTTCTTATTGAAGAAGTCTTCACGCCATGTTTGATTGCCACGGCCTCTAGAGGGAACAGCGAAGAGACTCGATCCAAATACCATCGCAGCTGTTCTTGCATCCATCAATGTAGCAATCGCACTTGGGCTCCGACCACTCGTTTGTATTTGGTCTATGCTCTTTGCATCAACGACAGGAGTGAGATAATAATACTGACGATGTTCGCCACGATACCCAACAAGTCTGAAGACGTTGGAAGGCATGATCGTAAAGTCCAAATAAGCTTTCCCAGGCTGTTGCGCCGGTGACATCAAAGACCTGATCTGTATAGGCTTGGATGAGGGCAGAGGGGGTGAAGCTACCGTCAATCTCGAGCGTGAAGCCGCCGATGACGCACTGCTGCTGCAATTGGGCCAGCATCCCTGGAGGGAGTGAGGAGAGGAGAGCGAGTGCCGCGGGAGCAACCTTCATGGTTGGGACACAGTAAGTGCGTTGTCAAAAGGTACTTGATTTTTGTTGCACTGGCTTCTTTTTGGTGACAGATTTTGATTTTATGGGAGCTCGTTGAAATGAATAGGAGCGCGGAACATCCCCACTATTTCAAATACGCATAGGGACGTACACCAGTGATCCTCATGCCATGCCTTCTCTCGTCTACCTAATTCTACGGTCGCAAAGGTCTGAGTTCCGTGGGATATTTATTTTGCCCAGATAAAATGATGATAGCTCTCAGATACTATATATGTTGTCACCAAAACACGACTACTGTCTGTTGCGAATTATGCGCCACAAGAAGCAGAGATAATCACCTTGCAAAAGCTTCACACGATTGGAGAGAGACATGTATTTTGATCTGCCCTGTGGGTCTTTGCAACCTCTTTCTTTACTTTGCTAGACTGTCTCAATGGACAAGAGATATAGTATATGGTCACCGCAACAATAAAACTAAAGACGATGAGGGTACAGTCGTAAAAAAAACTGGCTAGTGTCTTTCAAATATTAAAATAAAATATCTCCACCTGCCAAGGGGCACCACCAGCCGAATGATAATGCATACATGAGGTGTTTAAGTTGAATGGAATGTGCGACACTAGAGTGAGAGTCATAAGATGGAGATACACAAGGTGGGCAGTTTGGCCGGTGGACCAGTTGGTCAGTTGGCCCAAGATTTGATGATGGTTGACGGTGGCGGATCTTCAAGTGAACCTCTTTCATTGACCGTGCCTATGGTTTGCAGCGGGGTGCAGATGCAGAAAGAGGCTCAGATGCAGAAAGAGAGAGAGCAACCGCACCCGCCCCACAGAAACCGCAGCGCGAACAATCACCTTGGAGACGCCTCCACCATGTACCTATCGCCTACCTACCCAATCCAGAAGAACACCTATCTACCCACGTATGTACCTTTCGAAGGAAGTGTGGAGGTCATACTGATTCCGACGCCAAAATTGGCTTAATACCGTTCGTGAGATTCACGAGGTTCTGTTGCGGACTCGTAGGGAGAGATGGGCGGTAGTGGGCTGGTTTCTCGACAACGATGGCGCATGGCGCAACAAGGCGGAAGGGTGGTGCAGGGTGGTGCCGATGGTAGCGAAAGGAGAAGATCGAACAGTCCCGGTCACAATTTATTGAATGTGATATTGGATTAGTTGGGGCTTAAAGGCCTACTGGGCTCTTAGCTTTCAATCTAGTTGTCCCAACACGAATGAGCATCGCACGACGTCAGAAGGAAGAGAGGGCCCACGGCCTCGCTGTCCTCGTCTGGGACGTCGCCCCTTCGCCTTCGTCCGCCTTGACCGTTTGCGGCCAACGTTTCGCGCAGCATTCGAGTGGGAGTGAGCCGGCGACGAGAAGCTTGAGCGCTCCTGGGGGGACAATGTATCTTTTGTGGAGAAATGCGGCGTGGGACATTTTGTCGCGCGCCCCTGGTGGGGGGGGGTTGTTGACCCCGTCCTTCCAACGATCGGAGGCGCCCTTCCCAGGAACCCAGCGCACCGGGGAGCGAAACGTTTCGTCGCCGGAGTACAACAGGCGGCGATTTACCCGCCGCGGCGACGGAATCGGACCGCTGGTATGGCCCCCATTGACCCAGTGGTCGCGGGAATGCTATGGACCCTCAAAATGCCTACCTATTTTGTAGTCCCAGGTCGAGTTTCAAGCAGGTAATTTGATTTTATCAGGGCTTAAAGGCCTACTGTGGCACTTAACTTTCAATCTAGTTGTCCCCGTCTTTTTGTTTCGTTTCGATTTTGCCGTGAGCTTGCACGGTATTCCTGATTTTTGTTTGGTTTCGCTTTTGTCGTGGTCTTGCACGTCTTCTGAGTTATGCTGTTGTTGCCTCGGGTTTGAGCTTGATATTGAGGCCATGATAGGGATGAAATGAGGAGAACATGTCCGGCTCCTTGATGTGGATGTTCGAACATAGACATTATTACTGTACAAATTCAAGGCTGCACAACTTCGTCATCTGATTCTTCCACACATTGATCACTTGACTCCGTTTCTTACACAACTCTGGCAAAAAATGTGTCGCCGGGTGAGGTGTGATTTATTCAAAAACGGTAATGCTTGAGGGGCTTTCTACTCACTCCACCACTTGATTCACTGTTTCATCCGAGAAGGGCTGCCAGATGCCTTTGCAGTCCCCCTCGCAGTCTTCTTTCATGTACTGACAACCAGGATTGGTGGACGGGTCCACCCCGCTGCAGTCGCTATCCGGCGACCAGCTGCAGCATCCCGTGCGTTGGTAAGGGACCGTTGTGAACTTCCCGGCGCAGTCGACGCAGTTCGCTTTGCTATCATTGCACCAGGGGTTGACGGAGCACCCCTGATATCCCGTGTTTCGGTCCGCGCAACACTCGCTAGTGGGGTTGGAAGGCTTGGACGTGGCTTTTTGGGTTGGCTTGAGGGTTGGCTTGAGGGTTGGCTTGATCAAAGGTTTCTGGGTTGGCCTGGGCGTGGGGCGTGCTGTTCCCATGCACCTCGAAGCTCCTCGAATAGAACCATCACACCACATCTCATCACAGCAATCCCTGTCGCCGACACACGCATCCCCATGGATTGGAGTACACCCTTGACATACCGTCTTTCCAAAAAATTGCACACAACGCCCTCCCTGGTCAAGAATGATCTAGAATGAGACATGCTCTTGCAAGTAGGTACGATAATACAATACCAGAATCATAAAAACTCACACGAATATGCGCACAGTCGTCATCATCGGTGCATGCACCCGAAGCGCAGGTATGGAGACCAACATCACAATTCTGGCGTCCCATGACGAAGCGAATTGTGTGCAGAGATGAGAACAGGGACCAAAACAGGACATAACCACGAAGCACTCACTTCGCCCTGCGCGCAGTCACTATTATCGAAGCAGACACCCTCACTGATAAGGAAGCGAATGGAAGAGTACTTGGTAGATTCAGAGGCGACATTGTTGATGAGTGTACTAGACTTCACGATGAAGCCGTTTGTGACTGCGCTGATGTGATGCCCCTTTTGGAGGGTGAAGAATGTGCTTGAAGGATCGCCTCCAGGCTTGGGGAAGCGATGCTTGGAAAAGGACCAATGTGAATCGAGAGCCCCAAATTTCCCATCCTCTGGTGCGACAAAACAAAGATGGGGCAGAAGTTGAATAAGGATTCACAATAAAATGAGCTACATCTCTAGCCCCAACTTACCGAGGAGAACTCGGAACCAGTAATCATTGAAGGATTTATCCATGAGGGAATGTGGTTTCACGAGGAGCTTGATCAGTTTTTCTCCATTTGCTATCTCATCCCTGCGACTGTTTATAATAATACCGTCCCGTTCTTCGTCAATGGAATCGTTGTCCAAAAGCGCCGGAAGGCTGGTGTTTCGACTGTAGAAGTTGGTCATGTCAAGAACGGGTAGATAGTTCCCGCCATCTGGATACAATTGCTTGAGATGGTCGACAGTGGTTTGTTCCGGGCACCCCTTATCATAAAGCCGGCAACATGAATAATCAGAGGAACTGTGTCCTACCAGAACTTCGTTGCTCCCGAAATTAAGGTAGAGGTAGTCATGGTAGTAATCCATATGAACTCCCGTTATTTGGTGATGGAACGGATCAAGGTCATAACATTGCTCATCGTGACTTTTCACGTTTCCCGTAGCAAGGCCAGAAGTGTACAAGCCTTGATTATGGACGTAGTCTTCGACAGATTCACCATCATATGCGAAACTCATGGAGGGAGCATCGAAGAACGTCCAATTTAGAAACTTTTTTACAACTCCTTGGTCTCCCAGTTTTACCATAGTCTCGTGTCGGCCTTCGCTCAGTGGGATGTGCCACCCTGCACGAGTGTCGTCAATCCATGCATATTTGGAAACGTCACCGCCTTCCATACTTTTGAAGATAAAACGATTGGGATGGCCATCACTACAAAAAAAGAAATTAAAAACAGATGAGGTGGTCCTACCACGATCGATATCAAACGTTCATAACCGGAAACTCACAGCGTGGGGTAGGATGCACCAATGTAGAACCACATATGATAGATGATCCTCTTCACACTTTGACGCATGGGTTCCCCGAATGGGAAATAAGCTTCTGGGATCCTTGCTTGGAGGACGCTCTGGATAACAAGAGCTTGGCCTACCATTGCAGAAATCTCCCGCACGAGATTGACAATATCTTGACGAACACCATTCAGACCCGTTGCTGGATATGTATATATATATAAATAAAATTCTTATAGTGCGTAATACCGAGTCTACAAGTAGGCGAAGGATAAAATCGCACTCCAGGAGTGGCTGCCCGTAGGTTAAGGTTCCTGGGGGAGATCGGACCGGCCGAGGTATAAAGTAGAACAGTCTATCGAAAAGTGAAGTTGGGTGCCCATTTGATCACGTTGTCCTCCGGGAAGTAGTACGAAGGCTGTTGCAGCGCATCCCAGCATCTGATTGTGATCGCAGATGGAGCGGCGATGAAAGGGAGGATGCGGCAAGGAAGCGATCGTCGATTCCGGAGGACAGCGATGGCAGAAGTAAGGGCGGCGTAGTAGGATGTAGTTGAATGTTGTTGTGCAGGGGTTGGTTGGCGCCTCATTTCGGGGGCGACGACGTTGTAGACGATGAGTTGGTCATGTCTCCGTTTTCGACTGTGCTTCACTCGAGGGTGGGGGCAGGGTGAAGGCGTCTGCTCATTTTCGGAGAGAAGACAAGGGGGCTCGTCGGGCTTTGATTCCACGGTTGATTCGTTGGCGCTGATGGGTGTTGTTGCATCGGCACAAGGTGCACAAAAACTCGGGTGTGTTGCGCTTTCGTCAGTTGTTGCGTCCTCCTCCCTTGTGTATCTATCCGCTGCAGACCGGGCAAAGTTGTTGTGTATGGCGTCCCGGATTGTGCGGTATATGGCCGGAAGGAGGGAGAAGAGGCATTGGGCGAGTTTTGTCGTAGCGGTGATTGCAGTGTTGGTTGCGTCGCGCAGGATGTGGGTTGTTGAAGAGGAAAGGGCCAAGGAGCGGAGGGCAACATGGCCGAAGACACTGCGAGACATTGTCGTGAAGGCCCGGAGGGAGGCAGCCAGCCATGGGATGACAAGGTGATGGCGGGGCTTCTTACGACGGCGTTGTTGGTGGATCTTGAACGTCGACCTCGAGATTGTCTGCGAGGGACGTAGGTTGTGCAATCGGAGGTGGTTTGCGGCGGTAGGAGGTAGCTGCTCCAGTGGTGTCGACCATTTCTGAAGCTTGAGGGCAAGGCGTTGTGCCCCGAGGGCGAGAAGTTTAGCCGCTTCGAAGAGGCCAAGAAGGGAGACGAGGATGGCGAATCGCAGCGTCCAGGCGAGGCCGAGGAGAAGTTTCGTGATGGGATGACGGCGGGCCGGATGATGGGCCATTTCATATCGTCGATAGATCGCCCGTGGAGCTTGCCAACGAAGGATGAAGACGAGGTAGATTCCGAGGAGATCGACGGCGACCTCGGAAAGGGCGCCCACGACGGAGGTCGCGACGAGGGCGGGGATCAGGAGGCACAGCGTGACGGGCATTATCGGCGGGGCGGTGGCCAGTGTCCCCGGAGTCGTTATTGCTGAGACGATTCCGGAGAGGAGACGGCGGGAGAAGCTGTCAAGCCAGCTGAGCGGGGGCATCGCCAGCAATGCCAGGAGGAGGCAGATGATGGTCACGGGAGAAAGTTTCGGGGCTGGGGTTGTGGCGGCGACTGGTGCCTGGGTTGTGGTGGCTCGGCTGGGCCCAGGTTGTTGGCTTGCGGGGTTATCAGACGCCGCCGATGCCGGGGCCGTTAGGAGGGTGGTGCTCTCGGCGGAGGGCTCGGTCGGGCGATGGCGTCGCTGGGCAAGCGGAGCTGGAGTTGCGGCGGGTGTGGGTGCTCGGGTCGTTGAAGGTCGTTTGGGCCTGGATTTTTGGCGGGCCGGGGCGTCGGCACTGTCGGGCGGATGGGACGCGGCTCGGAGGGTGCTTCCGGTGGCGGAGCGGGCGAAATCTCCCGTCCGTAGGGGGGATCGGCCGCCATGGTAGATGGCGAGGCAAGCGGGGCCGGAGTCGCAGCGGCGGCGGTTGCTCGGGTTCTCGTGGGCCGTTCGAGGTCGGATTTTTTGCGGG